>JBBPQE010000400.1:0-22048 GCA_038092335.1 Boletus vinaceobasis | reverse complement strand
TTCCGATATTTCAACTCCCCCCGCCTCCCCCACTACCACCAAGAGTACCCCCGCCCCCTCGAACCATGACCTCCACTAAACCCACCAAACTCTGATTAGGAACTCCAGACGCCTTTGATGGTTCCTACAAGAAATCTATGAGATGAATGAATTCCGTCCAGTACTACCTCGAAGTCAACAAAGAGATCTACAACAACGACAGCAAGAAGATCGCCTTCGCTCTCTCCTATATGACCAAGGGGTCTGCTGAAACCTGGGCTTCCACCTTTTGCCAGAAAACCATCTCGGGGGCGACCATTAACATGGGAACGTTCACCAACTTCGTCATCGAATTTTCCTCTACCTTTGAATGACACGACTCTGTTACTGAAGCCATAAAATGGCTTACCACCACTCACATCATCAAGAAAGGAAGAGAATATTCCCCCTCTCTCCCTGAATACATCTCAGAATTCCAAAACAATGCAGCTCTTTCTCACATCACCGACCAGAACGTTCTCATCAACTACTTCACTGCGGGAATCCCCACCTTCTTGATGAAAAGAATCATGACCATGGATAAACGTCCAACCACGGTCAAACAATGGCAAAAGAATGCCACTACCTTCCTTTCGGCCTGGGACCACACCGACGACATTGAACGACAAAATTGCCACCCTTTCCAAACATCTTATCACAACCATTCTGTTCAACGTTCCACCCCTAGGAGAGACCCAGACACTATGGATGTCAACGTTATCAAAGTCTCCAAACTCACTCCCAAAGAAAGGAAGAAGTGTATTGAAAAGGGACTCTGCTTCCGATGCAGAACAGCGGGACATCTAAGCTCCACCTGTCCCGTCTTTTCCTCAAACCCTAAGAAAACCCAACGAGTCCAGCAAGTCAAGAAAGACGACTTTGTTACGAACCTAAACTCAGGGAACGTAAGGTTTCAGGGAGTAACGCGGGACCTAAACCAAAAAGAGGAGGGACTTCTAGAAATGAGGTAAAGCGGTAATGATCTTGGAGAACGATAAAGGATAACTCAAAAGAGTATAGCTCGCGATGGTGCAAGATCGTAATCTTGGAGTTCTTCTGTACTTGGTTCGTACTAGGGCTTACTTTGCCTAGCAAGTATACAACAGAGGATACTGGACGACTAGAATCGAACTGGAGAGTTCGAGTCCAGTGGCCAGGGTTTATATAGGAATTGTAACGACTGTGCTAGGGCTAAGGGTAGGCCCTAAGGGCGTAGGGTATGACGTCGTGTGGGAATAGGATGAGTAAGGTAGATATGTAATGACGTCATGGGTATGCGATAAGGGTCTGGACCAATCGGTAATTAAAAGAATGTGTTTACCGTGTGTAGGTCTAGAGTCGGAAGCCGGACCGTAGGGTCTAGGCAGAGATAAGGGAAGAAGCGAGGGGAAGTTTACCACGATCACGTGTGGGTCATTCCCAGGGTCACGTGATGCGATAAGATAAGATAAAGTGAAAGATGTAAAAGGTGTAGGGGCGTAAGGGGCGACCCCACCTTTAAGGGGGTACTAAGGCCGAAAAAGTAAGATAGCGTGTAAGATCACAACAATACCATCCTCTCCATGCTGGATTCTGGTCACTCCGGTCATTCTATTGCCTCCACCACTGGTGTTGATGTGTCCACCATCTCCAGAATTCATTAAAAGGAGTGTTCTACCATTCAAAAGTCCTCTGGAGGTTGTTATGACATCACTCTAACCTTCTTTAACTTTGCCATAGTAACCCCTTAGAGACGGTGTAGGAGCTGGAAGCTCCTTATGGTTAAAAAGGGATCTTTTCCCAACTCTCTAGCATTTCTTTAGCATCCTCCAAACATCCCATCGAGTCCGCAACACGTCCGGTGCAATTGGACCCAATTCTTGTACGTATTAAAACCATCCGATGTGTTTCTGGAACATTCCTTTGTTACCTGGTCCAACTCAATAGCTAATCCGTCGCTGTCTAATAAAATGTCACAGCGATATCATTCATTTCTGAGTATCTGGTACTAACTAGCATTCTCATTACGATACCTGGTGTTTTGGAGCAGGGTCACAGATCTGATGGTATCAAATCCATTCTTTCGGTTCTTTGTCTAACTTAGTGCCTTAGAAGTTTTCTTTACTATACGACATTTCCTTTTGATATACGTTGCTAAGGCAGTCTAGGGTATTCCCTAGACTATAAAAACTTGTATTATTCGGAAAATAGACCTATCGAATTGGATTTCCGTTTTCTTTACTTTTTGTCTTCGTAAAATCGTTTGTCATTCAAAACTATCCACTCATATCTGGTCCTCGTCCTTGACCAGAATTTCACTTCCTCACCTTTCCGCCTTCCAGAATCTGAACAGGATTGATCCGGAAAGTTTTATTCGTGCTCGGAATTGTCTTAGCTACCCCTTTTCACCTAAAAAGACCTACTTTGAACCCCTGGGGTTGAGTTTTTCACTTACACCTACATTTATTTCCCATTCACTTTGACCTTTAGCTATTTTGCTAAAAGTCGACTTCACCCCTTTTAGATCCCTTCACTTGGAGCCCACTGCGAGGGGTTCATAAAGGTTAATGAGAAGATCACTTAGACTCATACCCCAGTGCTTGGAGATCGAAGACCTCCTCTCTGATTTCCGTCGCCTTGACCTTTCTGCAGATTCCAAGCTTCTTCTCCCGATTACTCCAGAAAGAGCTCATCATAACCATCTAGACTCGTCCGTTTTTACTTCATCAGATTCACCCTTCGTTCCAGAGGGGTTTGTCCGTTCTACATTGCATCAGAATGCAATCTGTTCAGAACCCGGTTCACCTGACTCAGGCCCACTCTCGCCTTTAACCCCTTTAACCTCTGATTCCACCTCATCTCCACTTTTATCGTATCTCTTCGACCTTACTACTCACCTACCCACCCTTGATACAGAGGTGCTTTCGCCCCTTTCATCTACATCTACATCTTCTTCTTCCAAACCCATTCCCTTACCCCTATCCTTCCTTTATTCAGTTAATCCAATCCAAATTTCTGTCATTCCGAACCAAGTACCAGCTAACAACCTACAGAATCCACACCAACCGATGGCCCAACCATACCAGATGCCCTTGAGAGGTACCCCTAACGCTCCGAAATTTGATGGAAAGACGCCATCTGAACTTTCATGCTATCTAGAAGATATTGACTTTTTAGGAGATGCAGCTTCCCTAGACGATGTGAAGAAAACTAAGGCAGCCCTTCACTACGCTGCCTTGGATGAAGCAGAGGTTTGGCAGACTCTTCTGGAAGCATCCGCTACTCCAGCGGATTGGGATGCCTTCGTTAAAGCTGTAAAAAAAATGTACCCTGGATGTGAAGGTACAAACCGATATTGCCATGCTGACGTTCAGTACCTCGTACAAGATTACCAGGGGAAACAAATGCGTAACCAGGACGATCTAGGAGAGTATACCAGAGTATTTCAAAAAATTACGGTGGTACTTATCGCTAACAAGAAACTAGTGGAAATGGAGCGAGATATGCTCTATCTCAACGGATTTCCTTCGCTCTTACAGCAAAAGATCTGAGAACGACTACTGATTGTGAAACAGGACCTCCATCCGAATGATCCTTATCTGATAAACAAGGTTACTACGGTTGCCAAATTTCTGCTTACTGGATCCGCCTTCTGATCATCTCTCCCGCTGTTATATGCACCAACTCGCCAACCAATGTCTTACCAGCCAACACGACCACCAGTACAACCTATTGCATCCGTCCCCACGTACAACCTGGCTCCCTCTGTCAAAGTAGAATCAGACCAAGCCACTCGTGCACCCCTCCTTTGCAAATTCTGTGCAGGCACAGGTCATTTTACGCGGACATGTTCCATTTGTATGGAGTATTTACCCGGAGGAAGATGAAACAACCTTGAAGATCCTTTAGCAAAGGGATCCTAGGCTTATCACTAGAGACTGGAGGAGGACTTAGGAGAGGACTTTATTTCAAGGGGAAAACCAAGAGAACTAAACTGGAGGACGTCCAGTAGTTCCTTGGGGTTTATATAGTGTGGCCTAATGTGCACAGACCAAGCTGTATGTTACGAAGTGACAATTTCTTATCTTGTCTAATCTTATCAAGCCACGCATTTATCTAATCTCACAACATAGACGTGGACTTGTAACTATTCTCTTCTTCTTTCCTCGCGCTCACGGACGCGTTCCCTATTTAGTTACATTCTCTTTTCTCACGAGATCCAATCTCATTCTCATGTTCATTACCGTATGTCTTCTCTTTAATCTCCGCTCTATGCTTCCATTCTTTCCCACGGTAATTACCGTCTTATGCTTCTCTTCCATTCTGCCACACCATGTGTGTGCAGCACGTATTTAATTACCATTATCATATACCCTCATGTAGTAGTGTATAGCTTGGTCTGTGCGCATTAGGCAACAGTATATAAACCCCAAGGAACTACTGGACGTCCTCCAGTTTAGTTCTCTTGGTTATTCCCTTGAGATAAAGTCCCTCTCCTAAGTCCTCTTCCATAAGTCTCTAGTGATAAAGCCTAGGATCCATTTGCTAAGGATCTTCAGGGTTGCTTCACTGTACACTACTACATGTGGACATATTATGGACGGAGATTAAATACATGCTGCACACACATGGTGTGGCAGAATGGAAGAGAAGCATAACATGGTAATTACCGTGGGAAGGAATGGAAGCATAGAGCGGAGATTAAAGAGAAGACATACGGTAATGAACATGAGAACGAGATGAGATCTTGTGAGAAAAGAGAATGTAACTAAATAGGGAATGCGTCCGTGAGTGTGAGGAAAGGAGAAGAAAATAGTTACAAGTCCACGTCTATGTTGTGAGATTAGATAAACGCGTGGCTTGATAAGATTAGATAAGATAAGATAAGAAATTGTCACTTCGTAACACTACCCCCCTGCTAGGGATCGACTTCCAGGCGATCATAAGGCAGCGTTGAAGGATCCGCCTCTGTATGGTTGATGTTGCGACCTTCAAGGACTTCGTCCCAAGATCAAGGAGCAACAACTAAATTGTATACTCCAACGCAAACACTCAGCGGATGAACACACACACTACTGGTTATAGAGAGGAAGAGGAGGAGTATTCCTTAATACCAAGCCTTGGAGGGCAAAGTAGAAATGGATTAGACTGGGGATTCCAGTCGCAAAGTGTCTACTTTATATACATTTGAGAATGGTGCATGGACCAAGCAGTGCATGTGAAGAATTACTATAGGAAGGTAAAGTAGTGGAGTGGGAAAGGAAAAGAAAGAAAAGAAGGAGCAGAGATTAAATATATGAGGCATGATGTCATATGATGTCATGGGTCTAGCCTCAGATCAGGTGATGGTTCGCACGGTCACGTGCTGATCACGTGATCATGAAAAGAGAAGTGACACTTCGAAAAAGTTTTGAAAATATGGTATATCATAACAGTTGATGTAGGGGTTAAATAAGCCCTTGAACTGGGCAAAAGTCATAGATAGCTTTTGAGGAGCATTAGGGTGTAGAGAGTGAAAATCTTTAATCACGTCCGGCATGCCTTTCAGGTTCTCAGTAGGTTCCCAAGTGCGGTCTTCGTCAGAATACCTGTTATGACCAAGAACTTCAAAGTGAAGCTTTGGGCAAGAGAATCAAAATTCTGAAGATAGGGAACTAATCTACAAGAAGTCCCTACTTATATACTAACTACGAGAGTCGCTGACTAAGTAATAGAACCCGATAGAACGTCGTGGAATATTCTACAAGGGTTAAGGGGATGATGTCACGATGAGTAATCGATGACGTAGTTATGATGTCATAGTCTAGAGCGGTCTAGACTTGGTAAAGGGCGAGATAAGATAAGATAACGGAAAGGGGTGAAAGAGTACGCGAAGGTTACGATAGGGGCTTTATGGGTTTTATAGGTTTTAAGAATATCGTTTCAATGAGGAACTCTGCCTTAAATACTACCTAGAGAGATCTAGGGCTGGCGTATTCTTAAATAAGAGAACAATAAGAACGAGTCAGAGAACTATCCCTAAGAGTTGGACAATGGGGAGGGGGCACTGGTCCTGAGCAAGAAATCAGGACAGAAGGTGAAAGGGTCCGAGATTAATCTTGGGAGAAATAAGAAAGCATACAAGATTAAATGAGTCTGGAATGAAAAGAGCCCGAAGGTGCGGTGGGATCAGAGAACAGCTCAGTCTCTAATAGTTCCGCCCATGCTGTGTCTGGCACAGCCGGGTCGAGTCCTAGTTCAGAGAAGATAGTTCGTCCCGAATGGGCGAGGTAAGCGGTCCTTGGTGATGCGGGAATAGAGTCGGGTGAAGAAAATGATAGGGGGTCCGCCATATCCGTAACATTACCCCCGTTGTAGTCCTGAAGTTCCATCTCAGGAACTCCTATCTCCCCCGTTGACCTCGTAATTGATGAGGTCCCAGGAATGGGGGTCCATGTCATCATAGGTGCAGGCCTGGGCCCGATGACCCTCCTCTCCACAGAGGACACAGCGTTGTCGAGGGCAACGGTATTGAGGGTGGCCCGGGGCGACGACGTTGCAGATGGGACAGGTGTATCGGGAACAGTTGACCCATACATGGGCAGTGGAATTACATTGGAAGCAATGGGGAGGAACGAGTTGGGTGAGGCTGGGCCAAGGGGGAACAGAGTCTGGTAATCTGCAGGGGTTCCTTCCCATAGGGGGTTGGGTAGGAGGACCCATGGTTGCAGTACGTATGCCAGCGGAAGGGTCTGAAGCAGTACGTGCAGGAGTGGGGGTCCTCCGGGAAATGGAAGACATAGCGGTGGTACTGTTTTCATTTGTATTTCCCACAGGGAAGGTAGTACGAGGGGGTTGGGAAGGGGGCCTGGCGGATAGGATGACGGCCCCACGACGACGGAGGGTGGGGCGAGTGGGGTTGCGGATAGTGGTCCCATTGGGGGTTGAAGGTATGGGGTTGGGAACAGGTACGGAGAGGATGAGCGGGATTGGCTTGCGGGGTTACCTATGACAACGGTGGAGTTGGAGTTGGAGTTGGAGTCATTGTCAGCATCGCTTCCTCTAGTTGCATTAATTGGAGCTGTAGCTGCTTGTCGGGGGAGGTGGGTTCGGGAGTAGGAGGTAGGGAGTTGGAATCCTCTAATAAACTCCTCAATGAAGGCAGGGGGGGTAAGCTCTCGAGGTATGTTGGCGGCTCGTTGAGTGTGGGGTTCCTCGATGATTGGTTCATCTCTAAAGTAGGCGTCTCGTTCTTCCTCGGATAGCGAGATGAGGATGGGCCGGAGAATTGCGTTGGTGATGGTGGTGGGGAGAAGATAGATACATCGGTCGAGCCCCTCGATGTAACACAGGTCGAGGATGAGGTTTCTTGCTTTGACCAGTGCTTGTTCTGCAACCACCGTGGTCGTAGAAGCGTTAGGGGTCGAAGTGGAGTTGGAGAATAGAGGGGGGGTGGTGGGGTGCCAGGTGAGGTTACAGAGGATAGTACGGACTGTGGCATAGAGGCGGAAGAGTCGGACCAGATAGACAAGGGTGTCGTTGGTGGAATAGAATGGGATGGCTTGGAGGGCTTGTTGTGCCTGCCCGTTTTCGAGTAGGGAAACATAGAGGAGGCGTCAAGCGTATAGGGGGAGGTGAGAGAGTTGGATAGAGAGGTTGGCGGAAGCGGGGGAAAAGGACATGGGAAATTGGGGTTTCATCTACAGGTTTTTCCTCTTTTTATACTCTTGGAGGACCGAGTCAGCATTCCCAAAGTTGCCCTCGGGTTCCCATGTCCGTTCTGCATCGGAGTATCCTTTCCAGTGTACTAGGTATTGCCTCTGATTATTGGTTCCACGATGGTTGATGATCTTTTCGATTTCGTATTCCTCTTCCGTCCCAATTAATTCCGGTGGGGGACGGGAGAAGTTGGGTCCGTATTCAGCAGTTTCCTTATAAGGGGATAGGAGAGAGGCGTGGAAGACGTTATGGATCTTCCACTGCTTTGGCAATTGGAGCTGAAAAGCGACTGAGGAAATTACTTCTGAGATGGTAAAGGGTCCGGTTCATCGGGGGGAGAACTTCCGGGGTGTGTGTAGTTTGAGGTTTTTGGTTTCTAATCAGACTTAGTCTCCTTTCTTCCACGGTTTAAAGCGGGAAGAGATCCTATCTTTCATCCGTAGTTGGGCGAGCTTATGCGCTGCTTCAGCTTCTTTTCGTGCATCCTCAATATGGGAGAGCCGGTTTTCCAATGCAAGGATGAAGGTTTTTCCTAAAGCGGGAAAGGATCGTGGTTCATATCCCATAATCAGGGAGAAAGGGGTTTTTCCTGTTACGGAGTGTACTGCTGAGTTGTGGGCGAATTCGGCAGCGGGGAGGAAGATCAACCATTGGTGGGGTTGTCCATCGCAGAATATGCAAAGGTAGGTTTCCAATTCCTGGTTGTAGCGTTCGGTTTCTCCATCGGTTTGAGGATGGTAGGCGGAGGATAGTGATATGTCATATTTTAAGAGGCAGGCGAGTTCTCTGGCGAAGGCAGAAGCAAATTGTGGGCCGTGGTCGGAGAGTAATCTGTTGTGTAATCCAAATCGTTTAAACACGTTTTTGAAAAAAAGGTCGGCTATTCCGGCCGCATCCACTGTTTTTGAGCAAGGAGCGAGAATTACCCCCTTACTAAGGCCATGGTCAACTATGACCATGACAGAATCAAAGCCGTCGACAGGAGAAAGGTCTGTGATGAGATCAACCAAGAGGTGTTGGAAGGGGTGAGTGGACTCCATTGCAACAGGGTGGAGGGGGGGAACCATAGGATGAGTCTGCACCTTGTAGGATTGACAGGTGGTGCATCTGGCGACGTACCTACGCACGTAGGAGGATAGGCCGGGCCACCAATAATCTCGGGCAAGAAGGGCGGTAGTTTGGAGGTGTCCCCCATGACCCCTTTCAAGGGAGGAGTGGACGGATGAGACCAAATCCTGTCGAGCGTTGGCAGGGATATAAAGGCGGTCCCGGAAGTAGAGGCGACCGTCGGAGAAGGACCAGTCCTAAGGAGAGGAACGTTTGAACAGAGGTTCCTCACTCTCCATGCGTTGCAAGGCAGTGACCACTAGGGGATCGGAAGCAGAGGAGTCTCAAATTTTATCCGAGAGGGTGAGGTCGATGACGTGGACATGATGGTTGAAGGCGGAGGGGGGTAATAATTGTACCTCTGCATTATCTTCCGAGGTATCGACGTTATCCCGTCGGGAAAGCGCGTCTGTGGGTGCCATCTTTATTCCTGGGAGGGTGGTGTATTCCAGGTCAAAGTCCTGGAGGAACAATAACTATCGGGCTTGTCAGCGAGACAACTTCTGAGGTTCTTTGAAATATGTAAGATTTTTATGGTCAGTTAAGACCGTTACCGGGAAGGCAGATCCCAAGAGGTACTGCCGCCATTCTTTCAAGCCCCTGATCACAGCTAGGAGTTCCTGATCAAAGATGTCGTAATTTCGCTCTGCAGGAGCGAAGGTCTGAGAGAGATATCCGCAGGGTTTCAGGTCGCCGTTCCCATCCGGTTGCATGAGGACTCCTTCAGACGCAGTAAGGGACACGTTGGTCATGATGGTGAAAGGTTTAGCCAGGTTGGGAAACATGAGTACCGGCTTTGTGGTGAACGCTACCTGAAGTGCACGAAAAGTGGATTCCTGGGATTGCCCCCAAGCCCAGGGGACAGTGGATTTGGTAAGATCTAATAGGGGTTGAGCGATGTCGGAAAAGAAAGGGATGAATCATCGGTAGAAATTGCAAAATCCGGGGGTGGGGCGGACGGCTTTTACATTTTCAGGGGTTTTCCATTCCTGGATAGCGTTCAGTTTGGCGGGGTCCATTTGTACCCCGTCCTTATTGACGACCATTCCGAGATATTCCACTTCGTCGGCAGCGAAGGTGCATTTCTCCAGTTTAAGGTACATCTCGTGTTCGTGGAAGCGTTGGAGGATTTTCTTGGTTCGCTCTTCATGGAGTTTAGGATCGCTGGAGTGGATGAGGAGGTCATCCATATAAATGATCAACCATCCTTCTGCGATATAATCTCCAAAGAGGTCATCCATAAACGCCTGAAAGGTAGCTGGAGAGTTGCACATGCCGAAGAACATTACGGCCGGTTCGAATAATCCAAATGGGGTAAGGAAGGCTGCCTTCCATCGGTCCTCGGGTTTGATTAGAATATTATTGTATCCCCACTGAATGTCGAATTTGGTAAAGATTGATGATCCTTTTAATTTATCGACAAGATCGGAGATTAGGGGGAGGGAATAAGCATTCTTGATGGTATGCTCGTTGAGGTACCGATAGTCTTGGCAGGGTCTTAATTTCCCGTCCTTCTTTTGAACGAAGAAGAAGGGGGAGGCTTGAGGGGGTTTCGATGGGTAGATCTTCCTGGACTTGAGATGTTCTTTGACAAATTCCTTACAGGCTTCTTTCTCCTTTGGGTTGAGAGGGTAAGCCTTTGCTCATCTTGGGACAAAGGAATCTTTTAGGTCAATTGCATGGTCGTAGGGATGAGAGGGTGGGAGTTTTGTCGTGTCCTTTTTGTTGAAGACATCGGCAAAGTTGAAATATATAGAGGGGAGAGTTTTGGCTACCCCCACATTCTGTTGGGTAATGATGGTGGAGAGAGTAGTTCTTCAGAGAGCATACTCGGGGAAATCCCTGGTTGCTCGATAAAAGAGTCCTCGTTGTTCATGGGTCCAATGTTGAAATTGTTCCCCTAGCTCTCTCTCAATATTTTGTTCTTTGTTATGTCCGAGGTACCAAAGCAGGTACCTTTGATCCGTTACAGAATGAAGAACCCCCGACGTGGGTTTCCATTTATCGGGGGTAATGGTGACTTTTCCAGACTTCCAGTCGATATCGGGGTTGATGGTCCGGAGCCATGGGAGGCCTAGAATTATTTCATCTTTTCCAAGATTTAGGATATATAGGTCCCGTTGTTCGCGAAGTCCTCCGTAATCGAGGACTAGTTTAGTCTTGTATTTGATGGTTCCTGAGGCGTTAGGAGTTCCATCTATGTTCCATGCCGGCACTGGATCTTCCAATTTGATCATCGGGAGTCCTAGTCTTCGGGTGGTGGCTTTATTTACAAAGCATCCTGTGGCTCCGCTGTCAATTAAGCCTTTAGTTCCAACAATTTTGCCATTCCTGTTCCAGATCAAAAGTGGAATTCAAATAGAATTACTTTGCGATCCAGAAATAAATACAGGAGCAACCGTAAACGAGGCAGGGGGAGACGTTGGTTCATCCCTGCCTTTTAAAAACCCGAATCAGAAGTAGTACGGCGCACCTTTGCCCATTCCTCTGATCTTACTTCCATGTTGAGAACATTAATTTGTTCCCTATCGACGTCATTTCCCCAGTCCCATGCAGATGCGAAATCGTCTTTGTCTAGACCTTCGTCGGTGGGTGGGTCTGCCTTCCTAGATGTAGATCTTCTGATTTGTTCGCCCGATTCATCATAGTTCAGATCAAACGTAGCTTTGAGTGCCCAAAGGGTGGCGTCATGGTTAGAGTTGTCTCCCAAAGTCTTTAGGTATTTGTCGAGGTCATCTCAAGGGGGGTTCTGAAGGATAGTGACTGCTCTGGCCTTCTGCGGATGGAATTTCTGGGGTTTCCTGTTGGGGTATCCAGAATGTTTCTTTGTGTTGCATGCAATCTTTTTGCAGATAAAGCAGCGGTTCTCCCTCATGAGGTGAGCTTGTTCTTCGGGATTGATGGTGAGACGATCGACGTCCATGGCATTTGGGTCTCTCCTTCCTCCTCCTCCTCCTCCATAATTCATCCTTCCTCCTCCGAAGATGGAACGGAGTTGGTTCTGTCCTCCCTCAATGATCGAGGTGGCTTTGTAGAGCTTGTCCATGGTGGTGATGGAGGAGAGTCGTGCCAAGTCTACCAGTAAATGGGTAAGCCTCAGTTTTAACCCTCGTAAGAACCATTCGGATAGAGCCTTGAAATCCATAATGCCAGAACAAGTGGAGTAGAGGATGAAATCCGACAGATAGGCCTTGAACCCGTCGGAATCCCTGACGTTCTGTCGAAGGTTGGTGAGGTCTATGCATACTTGGATGGCAGCATCATAAGGGGAGAAGGTGGTGTCGAAGGAAGCTTCGATAACTGAAAAGGTTTTCTCGATTGAGGGAATGGCAGTATCGACCAATTTGGTTAGCCATCCCTCGGCAAAGGCCTTTCCTCTACCCTTGGTCATCTTATTCAAAAAGATGAGGGTCTTCGCCCTGTCGGTGTACACATCTTCATGTAGAGAGAAATATCCTCTTATTGCCTTGCTCCATCTGGACACGTCAGCAGGTTCTCCGGAGAAATCATCCAGAAGGGCAGCTTTAATTTCCTTGCCCATGTCTTCGTCGTCACTTTCGGAATTCAAGTCCAAGTCTGGTCCATGGATAGGGTAATCCAGGTCTGGGTCAGGGGGGTTGGGCGGTGGGTTGGGGAAGTTCTGAAAGAACTCTTCAATGTCTCCCTCGGGTGGTTCAACAATAGGGGTGGGATCGGCCGATAGGGTCCTGGCACGAATGTGGTGACCACCTGAGGAAGTTCGGCTGACATTGGAAGGGGTAGCCCGGCGAGGTGGTGGAAGGAGTGGACGAGAAGTACATCCTGAAGCTATTCTTTGCGGCTGTTCTGGCACAGCGGAGAAGAGCGACTGGGTTGGGAAATGGGAAGGGAGTACTGATTCTTTGTCTTCGGGGGAAGAGGTGACCCGGTAGCTGGAGAGATTTATTCTCCTCGTGGTGACGATATACTACACTCTTTGGTGTAGGCCGGTAAGGTATGATGACGCTGTTAAATAACAGTCGTCTAGATTAACCTTAATCTTTTGTTATGCGAGTGTGTCAACAAAAGCTCAGCGGGGTTGACTATGCCCTTGGCACTCAACAAGTCCAAGGAAGTCTTGCAGGGTAACTCCTTATACAGGAGGGATAGGAGACAAGGGCGTATCCGTGTAAGGGATCACGGGAAAAGCGAGCAGAAGAATAGAAGTCGGGAGTAGAGCATCTCCGACAGCGAGCTTCGATCAACGCAGATTGGCATAGATTAAGGTTAAGGAAAAGACACATGAGGAACTCTGCCTTAAATACTACCTAGAGAGATCTAGGGCCAGCGTATTCTTAAATAAGAGAACAATAAGAATGAGTCAGAGAACTATCCCTAAGAGTCGGACAATGGGGAGGGGGCACTGGTCTTGAGCGAGAGATCAGGACAGAAGGTGAAAGGGTCCGAGATTAATAAGTAGCAAGGAAAGGATCCGAGATTAATCTCGGGAGAAATAAGAAAGCATACGAGATTAAATGAGTCTGGAATGAAAAGAGCCTGAAGGTGCGGCGGGATCAGAGAACAGCTCAGTCTCTAATAGTTCCGCCCATGCTGTGTCTGGCACAGCCGGGTCGAGTCCTAGTTCAGAGAAGATAGTTCGTCCCGAATGGGCGAGGTAAGTAGTGCTTGGTGATGCAGGAATAGAGTCGGGTGAAGAAAATGATAGGGGGTCCGCCATACCCATAACAAGCAGTATTCTTGAGCAATGGTGACAGAAACCTGAATGGGCTATAATGAATTAATGACAAGTTGCACCAATACAACTCAACTCACAATCGTGTTGTGAAGGAGATGCCTTGGAAGTGTGCCAGAGAAATAAATGAAAATCGGCTGCACGTATTGAGTCCCCTCTTCATCATCAAAGCAAATGGTCAAGTGAATGGTTGACATCATTGATGGCGCCATTAGTGGGTTGTGGGTTGTGAGTGCTTGTGGCCAAAGACATTGCAAACACTCAGCACTGAGCAAACCTCGATTCACATGACCAAACACGTGGTCTGCATGTGCAATTCAGCCACAAGTGCATGAAGTTTCAAGCTGCAACACTGAAGATAAATCCATCAGGTGACAAGACTGCACCTTCGAGATGGCCCCCAATTATTGGATCAATGGGGAAAGTAAGTGTTAACTCAAACAAGCATTCTATGTATGATTAACCCCACCATTTCAAAGTCCTGCAATTTTACGATTCAAAGCGTCAGTTTGTGAAGTGTACAGTTTGTCCTCTGCTGCAGGGCAAACTGCACATGATGAAACATTGATACGTCAACAAACATTGTGATAGTTCTTGTCATCACCAACATGCAAAGGCTCATCAGCAGTAAGTGTCCAGCAATGATGATGATGTTGGTGTTTATTTCCGATGCGCAGGCAGCTTGTACAACCTCCATATGTGTCATCGCAGGACAACAGGGGTTCCAGATACAATAACGACATGGATGTCTTCGATAACCTGAAGCCAATTCTTTGCAATCAGTCTTTGATGTTGAATCTGCCACCTCATAACCCCCTGCTCAGCTCTCCCACTTTACCAATGCGCCAAGAACCCTTGTCAAGCACAATCCCAACACCTGGAGAGCCTAATCTCACCACTACAGATCCATCAGACCAGGCTCTGCTCTCCTTACTTTGGAGTGAGGAATTCCGACAAAATACATACAATATATTTTACGATCACAGTACTGACCTATTTTCTGAGTTGCAAGAAGCTCTCTGTGATACAACCTTTGTCCCGGATGGAATGATTCTTCCCCCACCTCCTGTTATGATATACCATATTTTCAAACTTTTTTCATACTTACAACTTTTTGTTTCTTAGTCACGTGATCAGCACGTGATCATGCGAACTATCACCTGACTTAAGGCTAGACCTATGATGTCATATGACATCATACCTCATGTATTTAATTTCTGTCTCTTCTTTTCTTCTTTTTCCTTTCCCACTCCACTACTTTACCTTTTTTTAGTAATTACTCTCACGTACTGCTTGGTCCGTGTGCATTTCCCAAATGTATATAAAGTAGACACTTTGCAACTGGACACCCCAGTCTAATCCATTTGTACTTTGCCCTCCAAGACTCTGTATTAAGGAAACTCCTTCATCCTCTTTCATATCATCCAGTAGTGTGTGTTTGTCCACCGAGTGTCTTGCGTTGTGAGCATAAGGATTAGCCTTTGCTCCTTGATCTTGGGACGTCATCCTTGAAGGTCGCAACACTTGGATTAGACTTTCTTATGCCCCTTGGACATCACGTTTCGTCTCTTCTCTCTTATCGCTACCCATATCTGATTCATAGGGTTAAGTGAAGCCAAGGGACTTTTCCCTAGTTTATTTCTCAGCCCCCGACACCTTTAGGGGATCCCCTTGGAAGGGAAGTTTTTGTTGTGTTATGTAGAACTTTCTCAGTCCTTCCATTGTGAAGTGATACCCCTGCTAGGGTCATGCCTAGTTTGGGAAGTGTTGTAATTAGCAAACATTGTGTGGCTCCGCTAGCTTACTAATCAAGTACTTAGTCGTTTTTTCCCGCTCGTCTTTAGCTACCTCAGTGTCAACCATATTGTTCACTGAGGTATGCCATACATTTATCTACCTTTACACTTAGCTGACCACCCTATAGCTTATTGCTTGCTACAGGTTATGAGCCCTGATCAATAGCTAAGCAATACTACAGCATGAGAACCTTTTTTCCAAGCACTAAAAAATCTCTCACACGATGTCTGTTACGAACCAGACTAGTGGCAACGTAAGGTTTGGGGCTAACACGGAAAACCTAAAACAAAAGGAAGACTGGATGGGGATAAAGGATGGTAAACGACAAAAGGGGAATCTGAGGAGTTTACTCGCAGAGTTACGAGAAGTGACCGCAGTGACTTCTTAGGAGTTCTTGGATACGATGGTTCGTACAAGGGCTTACTTTGCCTTGCAGAGAGCGCGATCTCAAAGAATGAACTCTAGGACGACTAGAACTGAACTGGAGAGTCCAGGACTAGACAGCCCAGTTTATATAGCATGGTAAACGACTGTGCTAGGGTATAGGGTAGCCCCTAGTGGGCGGAGGGTATGACGTCGTATGGGAAATGGATGAGTAAGGTAAGTATGTAATGACGTCATGGTATGCGATAAGGGTCTAGACTAAACGGAGATTAAAGGAATGCGTAGAGAGCGTGGTGTCTAGAGCGGAATGCCGGACCGTAAGGTCTAGGCATGTGATGAAGTAAGGAGAAGAGAGTGGAAGTATACCACGATCACGTGTGGGTCATTCCCAGGGTCACGTGATGAGATAAGATAAGATAAGAGAAGGGAAAAGAGTACGAGTGTAAAGGTAAAGGGGGAAGCAGAGGAGACGACCCCACCTTTATGGGAGTACTAAGGTGAAAAGTAGAATAGCGTCAAAGATCATAACAATGTTGACTATTAAGCTAGGTGAAGACTTCATGAAGGCAGTACCCAAACTTGATGTCTCAGGCAAGAACTGGCCAATGTGGAAGCACAAAGTCACAGTAGCATTATTGACGAAGAGATTACTCCCATACTTGCATGGTGAAAAGCCTATGCCCATCAACCCAGCCACAGCGCACTCGCCCACTTGGATAGCAACCACGCCCAATGAAATAGCGGCTGTTGAAGAATATGAGGAAGCTACAGAAGTATGGAACAAAAGGGATGCTATCGTCAAATACATTATCTTGTCCTCCATTCCAGACTCCATCTATGTGTCACTAATGTCCAAAAAGACCTCGCACGAATACTACAAAATCCTCCAAGAATGCTTTGAAGACCGCTCGCTTGTTGTGAGCATTGAGCAACATTGTCAACTTGGTGAGATGAAATTGAAGGAGAACGGCGATGCTCATGCCCATCTTGACAAAATGGTCTTGCTCCAAGAAGAGCTCACCGCTATGAATAGTCTGGTTACCGACAGTGACTTCTTCAACATCCTGTTCACATCCCTTTCCCGGTTGTATAACTCCATTCTCTTATCAATCTTGTCAACAATGAGACTTCAAAACAAACAAGTCAGCGCTCATGTGTTGATATCTATGGTACTTGATGAATACGACCACCTCCTAGCGCAAAGTGGCAGACACAAGTCAAAAGAGAATGATGATGTGGCACTTGCAGTGAACTCCTCGAAAAAGGGGAAAGAGAAAACGTTCACTGGGGACTGTAATAACTGCGGATGGCCAGGCCATAAGTTGCGTAATTGCTGGGAGGAAGGTGGCGGAAAGGCTGGAAAGGCGCCGAAAACCTGGAAACCTAGAGGGAAGAAACTGTCATCAGAGACAAAAGACCTAGGAAATGCTACTCACGCTAAGCTTGCAACCACTAATGAGCCCGACAGTGTATGGTTAGCGGAAGGACTCAAAGAGCCTATTGAGGCTATGTCCACCTTACCTCATGCTATGCTCATGCAAATATCCACCACTGAACTCTATGATAGCGGCGCCTCACAACACTTATCTTCGTGAAACAACCACAAAGATCAAAGATCCTTAGGTCACTGTCACAGGATCCTAGGAGGAAGATGAAGGAGGAGAGGAAATATCACAAGGTCTTTGAGGGAAATAACCAAGTGAACTAGACTGGGGATGCCAGTCATAATCCACAGGGTTTTTATAGTATTGGCATATGCGCACAGACCAAGCTGTATGCTACTATATATGGATACATGAAGACAGTAATTAAAGACATGATGCACACATGAGGTGTGGCAGAATGGAAGAGAAGCATAAGCGGTAATTACTATGAGAATAGAATGGAAGCATAGGACGGAAATGAAAAGAAGACAGGTGAGAACGAGATTGGATCTCGTGAGAGAATGCATATAACTAAATAGAGAAAGCATCTGTAAGCACAAGGGAAGAGAAGGGAAATAGTTACAAGTCCAGCATATGTTGTGAGATAAGATAATCATGTGGCTTGATAAGATAAGATAAGATAAGATAAGAAAAAGAAAAAGAAATTGTCACTTCATGCAAGGAACGGTTTGTCAATCTGAAAAGCATCCCTCCCAAGCCAATTACCACAGCAGACAAGCACATGTTCAACACCATAGGCCGAGGAGATCTTCCCATTGAAATCCCAAACAGAAACTGTACAACATGAGTACTCTTGAAAGACGTACTGTATGCACCATCAATTGGGGTCACTTTGGTGTCAATCAGCAGGTTAGCGACTGCAGGGTATTCTGCACTTTTTCACAACTCGGTTTGTTGAATATTCAGCCCCCAGAAACGTCTAGTGGGCAAAGTACTGGTCAGCAACAGTGTCTATTGAGTAAGACATCAAGCAAAAACATTTGCTGGAGTCATAGCCGAAAAGAACAAAACACTCATGATGGAACAGTTGCACATGCAGTTATCAAGCCCATGTGGTCATATTCACCCGTAGCATACAGTGAGCCTGCTTGCAAAAGACCCAACATATATGGATGATACCTGGGCAGGCCCGAGATATATAAGACTTGTGAGATATGGTCAGGCCCGAGTGATATATACATGTGTAGGATATGGAAGCCCCTGGAAAGGGTGAATAGAATAGGAATTGACAGATACAAAAGGGCCCCAAGTGGGGTGAGTCAGACTGAGGTCGATGGATACGAGAGGACCGAGCAGTGTGAGTGTGGCCGACCTTGATGGATACAGGGGACTGAATGGAGTGGGGGTAACATACCTTGATGGATATGATGGGACCGAGCAGTGTGAGCAAGGCCGACCTCGATGGATACAACAGGACTGAACAGGGTAGGGGTTACATACCTCGATGGATACGATGGGACCGAGCAGTGTGAGTGTGCCCAACCTCGATGGATACGACAGGACTGAATGGGGTGGGGGTAACACACCTCAATGGATACAATGGGACCAAGCTGTGTGAGCATGGCTGACCTCAATGGATATGACAGGACCGAACAGGGTGGGGGTTACATACTGTATCTCGATGGATACAATGGGACTGAGCAGTGTGAGCATGGCCAACCTTGATGGATATGACAGGACTAAACAGGGTGGGGGTTACATACCTCAATGGATACGATGGGACTGAGCAGTGAGAGCATGGCTGTTGTAAAACTCATTTCCTATGGGTTGATACACTAGTAGCTTACCTAAGCATACCTTATTTCAGATACAGTAGTGTAGCCTTTTTCCTTAGTGACTACACTATACATTTTCTACAGGTTATGAGCCCTGCTAGCGCAGAGTAGATCACTCACCCGACCAAATTCCGAATGGCGACATTTTTCGAACTTGAAGAATTCGAAATTCCCGCACTTGAAACGGACGGTCGAAATTGGCAACATTACCGCGCAAACCTAGAGCGTATCTGTAATGAAGTTGGACTCAGCAAGTACTTTGAAGGCAATGTTACAGATGGATTCGAAGCAGCAAGTCACGCACAGGCGAAATTTCTCCTAACGAGCGGACTCCCAGACTCCGTGATCATCAATGTAATTCACCTCAAAACTGCATACGAGATTTGCGACTACCTACGACATCGCTACGAAAAGGTTATAGTTAACGGTGACAGCACGCGAGTGGCTGCGCAGCGCATCAGAACACTGGTCGACTCCAGCGCACGCACATACAGCCATGCTACAGCCAGGACCACAGACAGGTCCAGACGAAAGCCAAAGGGTCAGAGGGGCGAGAAGGCCAGCAAGAGAGCTGGAGGATACAAAACCGCAGCGAAACGGCTGGGCAACGAAGCCACAGATGATACGACTCCGGGTGTACCTACAGCACCAGTAAGCAGCCGAGACGGCGACAGCGCCAAAGCCCGTTGCACGTCCATTGCACCCCAAGCACCCAAAACGGCAAGTCAACTAGTCAGCGACAAAGCCACTGACACCGCGAACCCGCACGCAAAATGCGCAGGGCTGACGAGGCCAGTGGGTACATTGCAAGATCTAGCCAACGAGCTGTTCGGAATGCAAGAGAGTGGTCGGATAGTGGAATCTGTCAGCCCATCACTTGAGGAGCGGAGAGGTTGAATGCCAACCGACCGCGCTGACGAAGCAAGATCGCTGGGCAACAACCCAAGCGACATGGCGAAAGTCCCTGCGAAGCGACCAATCGAGCCCCCAAGCACTGAGCTCGATGGGGAGAGAATAGGCCTAGTGGACAAAGGCATCGTGCACAAGAGCACAGATGCAGCAGTCGGAGGAAAGCGCCAACGTGCGCAGGTTGAGGGATATTCAGAGAGAGGGAGAGCGCGCACGCAAAGGCGATCGCCAGCGAAAGCTAGCCGAGATCGTCAGCGCACATGCAAGGACGTCATAGACGTACCCGAGCTACCCCGCAGACTCTGCAAACCACTCGAACCGCCCGACAACCCACCTGAACGACCGCAATACCATAATGGGTCCCCGAGCGTCAAGCTCAAAGGGGAGAGAGGTAGACTTGCGAGCCAAGCCGTCGGAGCCACTATAGGCGAGTTGGGATCGCTGGGAGCCGACGAAGCCGAAACAGCACACCTGAACATTGTATACAATGTCCAGATCGACTTAGTGATGTGCACGGCCCAGCCTGGCTCAAAAGCCCCCGGCTCGGGCTTGGCTTGACCAAGCTCAGGCCTGCTCAAACTGAAGCCCAAGCCCTTACTGATGACTTGGGCCTGGCCCGGCCTAAAGCCAGGGCTTTTGGTATTGGATTACTCGGGGTCAAGTGTTAACATAGTATCGTCTACTTCCTCCCACTCCTCATTTGTCACTAAGTCTTCAATAATGTCAGAGTCCCCTTCTTTGCCCAATCTCAAAGACCCTTCATTCTCACCACAAACCTCTGAAAGCACTGAGGGTTCGCTGCGAAACAGTAAATCCCGTTGAATAAAGGATTTGAGGCACTGGAGTGCCTCAACGATGTCACCCTTCAACCGGTTGCGCCGCTTCCTGATTGTAATCCCGGCCGATGAGAAAGCGCACTCGCTTGAAACAGATGTGGCCATGACAGAGAGATAATCCCTCGCAAGAGAGCCCCATACTGGGTACCTAGATGAATTAAATCCCCACCATTGTATGACCGACATGTTCAGCGCCAGCTGATCCTTTGAATTGAGATATCCATGGAAGTCAGCAAGCCAAGGTCGTTGGGGCTCGCTCGATGGAATCGCCGAGATGTCAGCAGTGTTCATATCATCATCGTCATCATCGTCTGAGAGCTCTCGGAGAAGCTGCCGAATTTTGCCATAAGCCAATGTGGTCTTCCTGGGTGCCTTCGCATTCTCAATGATTGCGCTGTTCAGTTCGAGATATCGTTCCTTATACTACAAGCAGTAAGTCAAGAGTCCATAGGATACGAATAAATGCTTACCAATTCCTCAGCGTACTTGATCACATCATCATACATTTCATGGCCCCAGAAGCGTCGTATATGGTTTGCTTTTTGTATGGGATCCAGTACTGTAATGGCAGCAAATAGTTAGCCTATCTCATATGGCAGTGTAGAGCAGTAATCACTTACACATGGCCATAATATGGACATCACAATCAGCCGTCTTCTCGTAGTACTCCGAGATTTTTGAAACACCGGCTTCGAGCGCTGGCCAGAAGTCCATGTAGTCAGCTTTATTGCTGCGGGTATTCCAGGCTTTATGCAATGATTCAAGTGCGGGAAGAGCGAGGTGAATGACCAGACCACAGTCGGATGAAAATGATTGCTGAGCGTGCTCGGCTTTTCCCAACAAAGCAAACAAGATGCTAACACGAGACCACTCGTCATCAGTCAGTTGGAGATCGAGTAACCGCTGCCGTTTGTCGTGATTCTTTTCAGCCACTGCAAGCTCATGGACAAAGGTGTCAACATCCTATCAACATCTAGTTATCGTGGTTACTATGCATGTAAAACCGACAGACGAACCTCTTTCAATTTTTCGGCACGTTCCAGCATCACATATGTCAAAGACCATCGGATCGGCATGTCGAGCAATAGTTGAAGTGGCAATTTACTCGGTGGGTGGTTAATCTTATCTTGAAGCTGGATGGCCTTGAACAACTCTTTGCGCTTTGCCGATGATCGTTCCTTGATACAAATAGACTGTTACGATTTTCTGCTCCATTCTTCAATACCTCTTTTCTTTCTTCGACTCGCCTTGATATTCCTTCGATTCCTTCTATGCAAACCATTATCCTTCGGACTAACGACTATGCTGTTGAAGCCCCGTATAGTCTTACGATTCTTTCCGCTTCGATAACCTTCTTCCACCTTCTGTCATCTTCTTTGATTTGTCATA
>JBBPQE010000399.1:0-22104 GCA_038092335.1 Boletus vinaceobasis | reverse complement strand
GTAAAATTACAGTAGGTCACTAGTAGCTAGCCACCCAGTCGGGGCAACATTCCAGTGGGTTTATACCGGTCAATCACACTTCGCTGCTAACGACAACATTTTAGGCACCATCGAGAAAAGGACTCAAACAGCCATCATGACTCACTATGGCTGTCGGAAAAGCGAATACGATTGGGAAGTCTCCGTGCGTTGGAGAAAACCGAGGGAAACTGTACCATGGCATCGTCCTGTTCGACACTGGGGCTCAGTGCTAATTCTCATGCAAGCGGCCGTATAGCCTTGTTGTGTAGCAACGATATCACTCCCGAGTATGTCGAGGCATGGGTACGCAGGTTTCAATATCTTGCAGGGTCGTTGATCATTGGTCATGACCCCCCAGCAAATTACACCCCGGTCGTCCTCACTCCCCATCGTCAGCCCGCGTTCCTTCCATGGCTCAGGACACTGCTGTAACACAGAACGCTACCTCACTTCCGATCTGCAACGCGATATTTATTGCGGATCAACACTCGGCTCATTCGCAGATCGTATCTAGAGTGGCTAAAGCCTGTGGGGGATTTGTGCTCAGCAAAGCTGGATCTCCAAAAAGCTCTAGCAACACCGTCTTCAAATTCAACCAACCGTTGACAGAAAATATCCAAAGTGTGTGTCTGTCTTGTTCGCTGGCGGCGTATTCTTCAACCCGTTTGCGATGGCAGTCAGTTGTGCGTCTCTTGCCAGTCGTTCCCATGAGCAAATGCTGAACCATCTCCCTTCCCATAGAGGTCCTCCACATCATTAAAACTTGCGCTTTCCACCGACATACCGCACTTGGCAGAAGGATACCCTGTCGTCTGCATTGGTGTGTCGAGAATGGACGTGTGCGCTCGACGTGCTGTTGATCGATCTCGCTCGGAGGGTAGTCAATGAGGATATCCTCCTGAGATAGCTAGCCTTGCAGATAGACCCGTTTCGCACCCTAGTCTTGGGGCCAAGTATCTCTCAGTGGGCTCTGACGTTCGGGCGTTTGGAAAAGTCAATTCCCAGAGGCTCCTCAAATTCAAACCCAAACCTTTACCCAGTCTGTTTATCGACGGCTTGCCACCCGCATGCCTCTTCTAGACGGACTGGTGTTAAAACTCACCTTATGCTCAACAGGATACTAATGTTGATGATCCCATTCCCACTACTAGTGACTACTCCGGTGCTTGCTCGACTATCCACGATAGCGATGTCACTCGCTTCGTACAGCGAAGGTGAGAGGACATGAGAGAATACGGGTGAGTACCGCCATGACTCGGAAACAAAGTGACTCGCTTCGTACAACGAAGGTGAGAGGACTTGAGAGAATAGGAGTGAATACTGCTATGACAATCGCTATTTCACCTATATGCGCTGACGTTGGAAAGACCGAAAGTCGAGACGGATGATCCCAGAGAACACGAGAGCCAGTAGAGTGATAGTCTGTTTCGTTGAGCACTCTCAATCAGTGTATCTATTCGAACTTCGTACCCGCAGATCTAATTCTCGCGTCTCTGTCACGCCAACCGCATTGCATCATTTTGCTCGCTTCACATGCATTAGCGTTGCTGGAGGACATGCCATGGTGCCGGTCTGCTTCCACAGGAGGTTATCACGAGTCATAGTAGTCAAGTGAGTACTTAGGCCTTAGGCGTGGGCCGGTAACTGCTGAAAAGAGCAACGAGCGTGTTGGCGTTGTCGCGCACATCCACGACACCACTCATCAGACTCATCAGCTAAGCTGCGACTCCGTAACACCTGGGAGCGTCGCCAGCAACTCGACGGGCCATGGCGGCGCGAACAGTCTCAGAACTCGCCACCTGGGGTGGCCGTCTCCCATACGGCACTGTTTTCCTCGACATCCTTTCGGACCTTGATGGCAAGCGTTCGAGGAAGGATGGGGAAACCCAGACGCCGATCAGCGTCGCAACGTGCAGATGGAAGACGAGAGAGGGTGCTTACCAAGAACCGATCACGACTACTTCCAGTTTGGTGAACGAGGGGGAGCTGCTCGGGCACCTTTGAGTGTCTTTTTTTTTTTTTTTTCCGTGCAGTCATTGTAAAGGAGAATTAAGCTTTCGCGGAATCTATGTGGGCTGAGAACTGTCCGCACAACGCGAGAAGGGGGTATTGCGTATACCAAGTGCTCGATTCGGCAATCAGATCCAGCGCACGTTTGCTTTGTACCTACATGAAGGCGGAAAAATCCAAGCTTGGGTGCGCAACTTGGGAATGGATGCACATGGAGATGACAGGTGGGAACAACCGTGATGATGACAAGGATGGCAAAGCGGTCCTTGCCAATCTACCAGTTCGGATGCGTTTAGAAAACAAGAATCTGCACTGGTGCTGACGACGTCAAACGGACCGGCGTTGAACCGTGCACAGATGCTAAATATGGACGACGTACCAGTGACTCGTCCTAAACGACGCATATAAACGCTGATTTCGGGCAAGCCTCGATGGAGGTCACCTTTTCGTCCCCACTCTGTTGTTTGTGGAGAGAGCACAAAGCGTGATCGCAATCAGGGTGCGTGCAAAAGCAAGCTAGAGTGATAGGCTGGAAAATGTGATCAACTTGAGTTGGATGACGTGCCAGTGCAATCTCGGGTTACGAGAGCCTTGACAAGTCGGAACTCATCGACTGAAACTAGTATGAAAGTCTGTCAACGAATTTGAGGAAGAGAACAGTGAAGGAGGAGAAAGGGTGACATTTGCGTGGGCTGTCGATGGAACATGTGTATAGCCACAAAATCACATCGAGTGACATCAACAAGTGCGAATAAAATCAGTTGCTGCAACCGCAGCCTCAACGGAGCCAAACATTATGGACCTGAAACGAAAGCTCGGCGCTCAGCGCTCAACGTGACCTCAACCCGTGGTGACGATGTGGATATACGTGCACCGAGCCCAAGCCCATAGTCTTCACCAAATGCGGTCAGTTTTGAAGCGATTCAGGCAGGGACCGTCAAGGGCCTGAACCTCATGCAACGTTATACTACAAGAATGAGTCAACGACAAGCGAAAATTTCGGTTTGGCTCGAGAAACAAGACGAGAGTACCAGGATATCCACACCCACCGAGGCGAGTCGGCGACTGTGAGTCTGATGTGAAAGAAGGTAGAATGGTACATAACAAGAGGTCCGTTTCGTCGACTGTTCGACGGCATCTTTTCAAGCCTCCTTCAGGCTTCCCATCAACGCTGCCGCATGGGATCGAGGCGTGAAAACGCATTGGAACGGGGTAGGGCGACTGGTATAGATGAGCACCAAGTAATTTTCCAGTAAAGTTGCCCACCTGATGACCGCAGATTCATATTTCACCTCAGGATGGATGGGTTCTCCCTTCTCGTCTGTCGGTATGGAGAGATCAAATAAATAGATGATCGTGGCAATGGCTATCCACAACGATTCCTCTGCCAAATAGCGGCCGGGACAGGCCCTACAAATCAGATGAAAAGTATGGTCATCAACCCGAAAGGGAGCTGAGAAGGGGCTCACCTACGGCCAAATCCAAAGGCAATTTCACGTGGATCTAGGATGTCATCACGGAGTGTCCCATTGGCATTTATGAACCGATGCGGTGTAAACATGGAGGCATTGGGATACACTGTCTCATCGTGCAACATATGCCTCGAAGCACGTCAAACCGACTACTATGGTAAGCAATGAGAGGGCATACCAAGAATTAGAAATAACAGTCGTTCCTGCTGGAAACTCCCATTGTCGGTAAGAATCCGCCCGAGTCAGGCGGTGAGGGATAGCTGAACCACAAAACAAAACAAAAATGAGAAAGATCCAGGGTAAATTCGAGTTAGTCACCAAGTGGTGCGACAGGATTCCACCTATTCGTACCCGGTTACTGAGTGTGATCGGTTTCATACTTTAGTACTCCCCTTAATGTTTCTCGGAGAACCGCATCTATATAAGGCAGCTCAGAACGGTCTTCGAGAGACGGTAGTCGTTGATCTCCTATAAGTCCGTCAATAGCTTTCTGTCCTTCTTTCTGGACGTTTGGGTGAAGCATGAGAGCCAGGATCGCGGTGTCGAGACTGCTGATGATCTAAATAGAGAAGTATGACACCTTCTGATAAGTCACCGCACTCACTGTGTCAGCACCAGCTGCGAGGAAGTAAGGTAAGTGGTACAAGTTAAACAAAACAAAAACCTTCAACGAACCGACATACACGCCTGCCATAGCATGACGGATGCTGTCTTCAAGTTGAATGACCCCGTTCGAAGCATGCGCCTTAATCAGTTTGTGCGCCATAGACAATTGAGACACTCGTCCACTGAACTAAACGTGACTTCAGTCAACTTGGAAACTGAAATGAGGTCCAGAGTCCCACCACTTCTTCTTTTACTGCATTGTATGGCCGGGTCACTAATTGCTCGGCCAAATTTCGCATGTGTCGCATTTGTGCTGCAAACGCCCTCCCGAAAAGCTCCATTGGGAGGTGGTGCACTGCGTGTTGAGCGTGAACGACAACAATGCCTGAGTAGATGTTTATGCCTCACACCAAGGAAATATGTCGACAGGATGCGCTCCAACATTTGTCAGCGCATCTAACGAGGCGTTGGCATCTCTGGCCAATTTGATCCATTCATCATCTTCGTCCGCGACTATTCCAGACTTTACAATGCGAAGCTCACGAACTCACGTCGACTGTACCTTCGTAGCCATAGGTTACCATCATGATATTCGCACCAGCGAACCTGTAGGAAGAGGGTCGTGAGCTTTGTTGTAACATGGAAATCGAACCAACTCACAGCCTCGTATGATCTTGGAATTTGTGCGGCGTCACGATCAGCCTCTGAGCCAGATTCTCTGCTTGTGTATGCAGGACATCCCTGAACTGTTGGACAGATTTCGGGTTTAAATGTTGTGCGAACATCTTGCGCTGTAACTTCCAAGCTTCATTGGCGTGCATGGGCGTGATCATCCAATCCCATCCACCCCTGTACTTTGTAAGTGTTGTAATCTCAGACTCGAGTTGGAACGTTACCATTTCTGCATGAGTGCGAAGCCAGGACGGTCGGAATAGATAGATCCTCGCCTGTCCAGAAGTTCAAATGCCGCTTGCGCAGAGTGGATAACAACAATGGGTTGACCAAGGACGACAAAGCCAATTAGGTCACCTTTTCCAAGTTGTCACAGACGTCCCTGCACACCACACACCAAACCGCAATGCGCTCACCATACTTTGCTGTCCATTTTGAATACGTGAGCCACTGTTGACTTGCAGGAAGGTTAGTGGCATTTCCCACAACGGGGAGTCGGGGAGGTCCCGGTGGGAGCCTGAGAAAATGACTTCTACGGCGGTACCATTCCACACAGACCAGTATTCCGAAGGCGGCAGCGCTCAGCTGTGCGAGGTTGGCCATTTCAGCGACGACGTGTGGGGCGCTAGTTGTCAACGAGGAGGCTAAGATTAAGTCACTAGAAGTCAATGATCCCAGTTCGGCACCCGGGCCGCAGCAAGGATCAACATGTATCCTGTACAAACGTTTGATCGTGGTAATTTACTTACTGTAATATTCGAACTCCGTACGAGTCTCATCTTGGACAAATTATACTGAAAACGCTTTGTGTTCTGCATTGTCATCAACAACACTCCAGATCCACCATTCCCCTCGCGAAGGTGTTGGAGCTGCAATATCGCATCTGGCTGAAGACCCCACATCAGATCGCACGTCCGACAGAAGCAGTGGGTCGGCTCACCCTTAAACCTTCACGACCTCAGAGTGGTGCAGCTGCTCGTAAGGGCACGGGGCTGGCTCGTTTTCGTCCATAAGGAAGTACTGCTTGGACTCGCGGGAACCAGGGTCACCATAGTTCTTGAGCTCAGGGCTCACAGGAATGGGGTCGTATCCTGCAAGGAGGGCACGGACTTTAGCGAGTGCTCCAGCGCGCTTCGCATCACTACTGAACAGAATGTCGAAGATCCATTTGGGTTGGAACACAATGGTGAGGCCGGGTGCGTAGCGCGAGCGACGGACTTGGTGCGCGGGTGTCTGGACCACGGCAAAGAATGGCTCCCCGGCAAAGCAGAGGCACCATTTGTCAGTGTCAATATCACGAGGCACATCCGTGGGCCATGGCTTCGGGTCAAGCTTAGCAAGACCGTTGAGCAGCTCCCAGAACAGTCTGTTGTACTCTTCGATCGACCTTTGTTGTGGCATCTTCTTTGCCAACAAGACCAATGACGTGTTTGGACCAAGGTCATGTGCTTGCGGCATGTACTTGGTCAATGCAGCGGCCAGAGACCGAATGTGGCGGGGGTCGGAGAGGTCGTCGGAATCGATGAACAAGTAGAGCTGATTATCATTTTTGAAGCCCTTGGTGGCATAGATGCATGGGAATACCAGGTCTTCGTCGAGGAGCACCTTGGTGAAATCATCGTATGCATCACGTTGCCAAGTGCCTTCGGGGAAGCCTGCCACAACCTGTGCTCTATACGACACCTCAGTATGCTTGCATTGCGTACGGAGGGTCAATTCGTTCACCTGGTCAAGGGCTTCCCACCACGGTCAGGGGCGTCCTCATTGAAAACGGTGCGTATAGCGCTCTGCAAGACAGGAGTTGAGCTCCCAAAATCCTCGGCTGCAGTGAAGCGTACGAACAGTACCAGAGGTGAACATCTCTCCGAGTCTTCCGAGAGCACCGGGAAGTTTTCCAGATGCCGCATTGGCGGAAACTGTGAGGAGAACACCACCGAGAACTGACGAGGCCGCAAAATAGATGTCGAACATGAGGAGTATCTACTGGTACTGATTGATCTCAATAGCACGCCTTTTAAAGCGTTGGCTTTCCTTGCAGGCGCATAGATCCGTGGTACGCACATCTTCATTATTTCGTTGGGATTGCTCACCTTCGTCGCTCTGCAGAAACGTGCGCGCTCACATTCACTTCCAGTGGATTCACCAAGACGCTTCTGCAATAAAACTTACAGCCCAGGACAGTTAGGAAAATCTGGGAACGCATGAAGGCGTATGCACCCGACAGATTCGTATCCTTTCCGTTACCAGTGCGTGGAGCTCCCAAGTCTAGATGTTAAATCGGGGGCTTTCCGGAAGTTCTGATGATCTTCATCGCAGATGCAGGTGTCTCAGTTTGGCTGCCGGTGGAATCACACCCGGTAGGCATTTGTTTCAAGTGTCAGTCGTGTTTCAAGTGCCAGTACATGACTATACTCCTCCCAGCGTCTCAGGAATCAGCTACCCCCTTCTCATCAGCGCAAGGATCGTGTGCGATGCGTCTCTTGACACTCACCACTCTCCTGTTCTCAGGACTTTCGTCCGTATATGCGAACGCCAAGCGCGATTCCAGTTGGCCCTACATCGACATTTACCAGGGCCCAAATGAGCAGGATTCCATCGTCAATGAACCCTCCACTTCGCTGGAATATACGCTCTCAGGAGGCCGGCCGTGAGCCCGCCACTTCGTCTTTCTAGATCAATGAATGCTCACTATTCCCCATTACAGCTATCCCAACCCCCATATGTCGGACAGATTGGGCACTACGGGTCCCCTGCTGATCCAATCGACTAATTTGGTATTCATCCTCGTGGCTCGCCCAAATTTCCATCCTCATGCACATCGTTGCAGATTGAGCAGCTCGCTCACTTTGTGCGAGAGCGAGTCGTACGTGCCGTGTTTCCGCTATTTTTCATCCATCTTATTCCCTGTGATCCAGCCAGAGCGCACTGTCCATGCCAAGGGAGCAGGTGCCCATGGGTGGTTCGAGGTCACTACCGATGTCGCCATGAACCACAGCATGGCGAAGGTGTTCGACACTATCGGCAAACGCACTCCGGTGACAGCGCGCTTTTCGACGATTGCCGGGAACCTTGGAAACCCAGACTCTGTCCGAGACTTGCGAGGTCTTGCCTATAAGTACGTTTAAAAAGATATACATTGTGGTACGATATCCACAGAACTGCACCCTAGATTGCGCACAGAAGAAGGAAATCTTGACTGGGTGAGCCGCAGTTTTGGCGTGAGATGGCCGCATCCGAACTCAAGCTTTGGCTTCCAGGTGTTCCTCAACCATCCGGTATTCTGGCTCCGTGATCCGGCCAAGTTCCCACGTAGGTTGTGCTCAATGACGTCGTTCGCGGCTGACAATGTCTGCCGCTGCAGACTTTATTCATTCGCAAAAGCGCAACCCGCAGTCGAACTTGCTTGATCACAACGTAAGGATCTTCATTTCAAAAACCCAATTCCCCGCTCAATCCTCTTTTCCTGCAGAACTTCTGGGGTATGTTCCTGATAACACTCCAGCCATCTGTTCTGACATCTCGTGTTAGACTACTTGTCTGCGAATAATGAATCGATCTACCAGGTCGGTCACATACCTGACACACCCTTTCAGGTACTCATGTCGGGTCATGTAGGTTATGCGCACCATGTCTGATTTGGGCACCCCTTATGGCTTCCGGTCCGGTCTCGTCCTTTCTGATGCCCGGCCATACCCTAACTCCGCAGCAGACACATGAATGGGTTCAGCGGTAACGCCTTTCGCGCGGTCAAGACTGACACTGAGTGGTACTACATTAAGTAGGTGTTCCCCCAAATCCAGCCCTCCATCGTTTCAAGCATGCTCTAGAACGATCGCCATCTCTGACCAAGGCATCAAAAACAACACGAACCAAGAGGCTATCGTACAGGCCGGCGAGAACCCCGACTTTGGTGTTCAAGATCTTTTCGATGCCATCGAAGCAGGCGATTACCCCAGCTGGACTATTTACTGGCAAATCCTCACCCCGCAACAGGCCGAAAACTACCGATGTAAGCACCGACCTTGATCTGAATCCGAGAACCGTGCTTGACTTGGCGTCAGACAACGTTCTTGATCTCACAAAAGGTACGGAGGTCGCGTCTCTAACGGTCAATACCCTGGCTAATGTAATCACCCGTAGAGTGGCTCCAGGACGAAGTCCCCTACCAAGAGATTGGTAGAATCACACTCACGCAGAACCCGTGAGACCCCTGCATACTCTCAGTGCGACGCGCATTTACCCTTCCTCCTTTAGCGCAAATTTCTTTGCCGAGGTGGAACAAGTTGGTTACGATCCCTCCCAACTGGTTTGCACTTTTTTATTCTTTTTTTCTGCCGTTTAACACCCCACCTTTAGCCTAATGGACTTGAGCCAAGTGAAGACCCGACGCTCCAAGCACGTTTGTTCGCATATTCCGGTTAGTCTATCCAAACTCTCCGCTCCTGTCTCACAAGCCCATTTCCTCGCAGATGCTCAGCGCTACCGCACCGGTGCCAACTCTAAGCAACTCCCCGTACGGACCAACTTCATTATTTTCTACAAACTTCTACTGACACATTCTAGGTTAACTGCCCCTTAAACCCTGTCGGTGAGTTACCATCGTGTTCTTCATGGTGGCAAAGCTCGAGCTAAACGTCCTATCTCACTAGCTAACTTCCTTCGAGATGGTTACATGAATTTTAACAACCAGGGCAAGCGCCCCAACTTCTGGTCTCAGCAAGACACGCTCAACTTGGAGGTTCGCCCCTACAACGATGACAACCATACCATCTGGATCGGCGGTGCTGTCAAGTATCTTAGCACACCCACCGAGCAAGACTTTGAGCTCCCCAGGATCTTCGTAAGTGAATGTCACTCTCTATCGTGAAGCGGCACTGACGATCATTACGTGATGTAGTGGGGCAATCTCTCCGAGACTGACCAGGACCACTTGGTCTACAACGTTGTCTGGCACATCGGCCAAGCTACCGACATGGATATCGTCAACAAGCAACTCAAGGTCTTCCAGCATGTGAACGAGACATTGGGCCAACGCATCGCACAGGGGTTGAACATGACCATCTCCTAAATGGGAAAACGCTCGCAGTAGAGAAAGATCCATAACAGTGCGCTCCGTGCATGTTTTTCCCATTATCTCCGCGTAGACCCTATCTTTGATAATTTCTTGATCTCGCGTCCAATAGAAGTACCAAGTGTGAAATGTTTGTGTAGAGACGTGAAACAAGCTGGCTCATCCGTGAGCGCCCGAGCCTCGGGTCAACAGTGGGGATTTGATTTAAGATTGGCTGTTGGCGTGGGTAGAGCTAAACCCTAAACTTGCCAAGTCTTTAGCATGTCCCCAGGTGAGGCCGGCCCTAGGATTCCATGCTCTTGCGATTCTCGGGCCAACGCTTGAATTTGATTGGTTGTTGCGTGGGGAGAGCCAAACTCGCCAACTTAGTCTCTAGGCAGTCCCCGGGTGACATTCGGGTTGCTGGTCGTCAGTCTGACGTCTTGTTATTTCCATACTCGTGTGAACAACAAATCTATAGATAGTCGCAGAGAACATCAAACTGAACTTCGATTTCGATTGTTTCACCCTTCTACGAGCTCGTGAGTGGACGGGTAACACTGCTAGTTTAAAACGCACGAAGGGTATTCGGTCACCTTCCTGATGTAAATCACCAGAGTGACGCAAACGCCACGTGAAACCAATGGGAGATTCCTCGGAGGCGGAACTACTAGTCTTGTGAAACTAAACCTGTAAGGAGAAACGCTTTTTTTTTGTAGATCAATCATGACTCGGATTGGTTCGGAAGAAAGATGACCCTGAATTCTACTCACAGACACAGCGACCGCCGGCATCGTCGAAACAGGGCTTTTAAATTCATACCCCTATGACGCAAAGTCCAGAGAAGGCCTGTAACAGTGCCAGGCCTCAAGAAAGAGGCAACCGTGTTCCCGTTCGATCAAGACGCTATTGACCACCACCAACACCGCCTCGGCGCGTCCCTTGAAAAGAACGCGCCAATCGAGACCACGCTTGCCAAGTACTGTCGATACAACACCGCATCACATGTAGTACACAGCAGGAGACTCGACTGGTGCTTCCGACAACCGTGGCGACCTTGCCAAGACCCTTCACTCCGTTCGTTTCACCTGGCTGAAGGAACACATTGACCAATGCCTCTGTTGTGACATTGTCCCCTTGGTGCCATACTTCAACAATGCTGAGTATGTTTGACCATGCAACAGTGGAAGCCCCCGGTAAACCTTAGGGTAACCTGGTGCAGCAGGGTGCGGTGGACAAAAATTAGCGAGTGGGAATATATGTGCAGATGTTCTGCCATACGCACGTACCGTGACATGTCGCGTCCGTGCTTCGAACATGAACAAACCACAGTCTGCCGGCCTTACCAACGCTGTTCGTCCCACTTCAAGTAGCGTTTCAGTCGCAGACTCGGACCGGAATGGGACGGACTGCATGGTTGGTTTGGTCTTGCGGGGTTTGGGAGACCGGGCCGGGACGAGTTTAGTACAGGAAGCGGTGCTGCGTTGGGGTGAGGTCAAGGCAGGGTCGGACTCGTTTCACCTCAGGATCCCGAGATAAGGTGAGGTGCATGGCAAGCTGAGCGTGAACGTATAGAAGGGCGCGACATCACGGTCAAAACACTTGAGATGAACCATCATCGGCTTTACCGCTGACGCACCTATGCACATCGCCGTCGCGCTCTGCCATCAGCCCACGGGGTCGATCGCGAAAAAAAAAAAAAAAGAAAGAGTCGGATGCACTAGTGCCACCTCATACTGGACGGAACTGCTACAAGCAGATACACGCCTTTATTGAATGCAATCCGCTCTGCAAGCGCCGAGACGCGAGTTCGGTGTCGCCCCCATAACCCCAGATGGTGAGACCTTGAATTCCCGTGTGATGATCGTGGGCGTTTGAACAATGGCCGTTTTCGCTCCTTCCATCTGTGTCTCCGGTCGATGGATAGCGGACCCCTGGCATGACCCCTTTGTCTACCGAAGCATCGAACGGGCGTCGGACACGCTTGCCTATGAAACCTGCGATGAGAATAATAATGTGCATGGTCGTTGTGGTGCGGGGTCACCTTGGGCAGACGAACATGGTCGTTCAAACACTCGGCGCTCAGCTTCTCCAAGGTGGAATGGATCGGGCTACTAAAGGTCTCGGACCGTCTAGCGCGTGGTGCAGTTACAGTAAGTAACTGCCAGGGTCATAGCCAACCCTACTGCTCGTTTGTTCTGGCAGTGAAAAAGTAAGCTAGACAACCGGTACGTAGTAAATTTCACTACTTAGTTAAGTTAGGAAGCCAACTTCTACGCTCATGAAATTTTAGCAGGCAAGTTTGCTACACTTTTAGTCGGCGACACCAAGTTTACCTGTCCACGTACTCAGTGAACGCACTGCCAAAACTCCGGAATTCGTCGTCGTAAGTAACTTTTGGGGGACAGGTGTCCAGGAAAATTTAATTACAGCGCTCAGCGGGCCTAACGCGAGAGAATGCCACACGTTCATCAGATCGACCGTCTTCTCATCTCGACGTGTTGGGTCTAGTTTAGGGAGACCAGCTACACAGTCCAAACGCGAAAGGCGCACTATGAAGCGTGCCTCACATCCAGATTCAGCGACTGGAATTTTAAAACAAGGCTACACGCGCGCAGAACATCAGACAGGGAGTACGGCACGACCAACAGCGAACATCATTATCAACGCAGTTCAGCGCTTAAACCAAGATCCTGCAAAAAGGCCCGACAGTGAGCGCCAGTCACAACAGCATCACCAAGCGTCGACATACCTGCTCGATAAGCTTGCGAGCGATGGGGTGGAACAACGTTCGAGCACTGTCATACGCAGCGAGTGTCTTCTCGCGATCAACCTTATTCACAGCCCTGAACAGAGGCCTGCAGAATTTCATCCGACCTTGGATGATTCCAGTGTCTTTTCCGGTGACCCAGTCAAGGACTGGTTGCGCGAATAGCTTGGCTGTAGGAGAGGCGGGGTCTTTTAGCATGACAAGGTAAAACGACATGCGAATCTCGGAGTTGGTCGTCTGGGAAAACCGGTAGAGCGAGTCAAGCAAGAGAAGGTGACTCGGGGGGAGGGCTGGATAAGTCTCCAGGCGTTCCAGAAACACGGCTATATGTTGTTCCGTGGTAAGCACTAGGGAACAGCAAGCTATTGCAAAGAAAGTCACCTCGTTGCTTGCTGTCGAGTACATCAATGTCGGAAGACGTAAAGTCCAGTTCGGCTGGGTCATCAACATTGCGAGAGGCGTCCCAGCGGTCCGCCAGGGCGTTGGCAGCAGTGACAAGCGTCAAGTCGTATTCCAGCTTGGTCGGTAACGTGACCCCTTCGCCGTAAAACCATCCCTGCGTGATGTGTGTACTTGTACTACTCTTGAATGGTACTCGAAACACTTACGTCCCAATCGATACTGTCAAGGGCTTTGATCTTGTCCTCTCGGTCACCGAAGAAGGAGTACAAATGATCCCTCCACTGCGTAGTTGTAATGCTATGGCCCATATAGGTCTTCACATACTCCTTGATATACGGAAGGAAGACATCGATACCTCCCAATGTTCGTTCTGCAACAACTTCGTCCGTACCCACGGTAGATAGATATACTCGTACGACGTACCAAGAAGGAGGATGAAGTTTGCGCCCTTGTCATAGGGAACGCGACTGTAAGCCGCATCTGGATCTTCACCAGTGTCGAATCCTATGACGAGCCTTTGGTACTTCGGAGTGGGTTGGAATAGTTCCAGTGCATCCACAAGGTTTTTGTAACCAATGACGTATGATAGACCACGGTGTCCCGGGGTGTGTATGAGTTCTTGTAAGAGTCGTTCAATGTAGGTCGTCCAGCCTTCATTCAACCAGAAGTGTGAGGCATGGGCGTGACTGGAGGTGCTCAGCTGCATGTGCAACTATTGCAGATACAGGGACTCACGTAACCCCATTCCCGAACCAGGAGTGGGTGAGCTCGTGGATGACCACGTCCGTTAACGACCTGTCACCCGTGATGAGTGCTGAAGAGGGGGGGTAAAGAAAGGTAGTTCATCGAGAATGGCGGTTAACTTACTGGGAGTAATGAAGGATATGCAGGGATTTTCCTAAGATGCCTACATGAGATATTGCATTTCGCATAGAAGAATGTCCTACCATGCCACCATAAGGGAAGGAATGGGGAAGTATGAGCAAATCATAGACTCCGAATCTGTACGAACCCGCGAGGCCCTCGGCAGCAGCAAGGTATCTGGGATCGATGTGAACAAGTGTCGTGGTGCCAAACATCGTAGAAATTACCGGGGAGTGTCGTCACAAAACTCATTGTAAGCGTCCTGCAACAGTTCTGGCTCTGTCCATACCCCGGTCCGCCACGTCGCCCCCTCCGGCACTACAAAAGGACGGTAACGCAAGTTTCCCGCTGCGATTGCTAGAAGATAAGAGGGAATAGGTTCGTCCTAGAAATCACAGCATCAGCACACATACATGTAGTTGACAAATCAGAGAGAGCACAAACCTGCTTGTATTCATATGTGACGGCGTCTTTTCCGATGACCTTTCCCCCATGTGGGGGGCCATCCGAGGGTGGAGATATGCGCTGGGCAGAAAGAAGAACTGGGAGGACAGAAGTCACTTTTGCATCGTAAGTCTACAACGAAGGTGAGCTCAAGCATGAATGCATTCAAAGATTACACTTGCCAGCTTCACGGACGGTGTGTCTTGGAGTGCGATGGTAACTCGGTGAGTGGCGATCGGAAGAGAGTCCGATCCAAATTACAAATTACCTTGCAAGGGAGCCAAACTACGCGCATAGATCGGTTGACATTGGCTAAATAAATACGGAAATTCTTTTCCTTCCGTCAGCCTATAAGTTGAGCCACAACGCGAACAATGAGCGACCGTCCAATGAGATCAACGGTTGGCATACTCTTTTTCGAGCCACATCAAGGCGGGACATTTTTCAGTTGTCTCGTACGTGATTTTTACCGACGCGGTTTCCTTTGCACGGATGAGTGGGATGGGGATATGGAGAGCAGAGCCCATGACCGGGTGCTCAGGATCCAGTCGCGCCTGAGTTGATCGTGCATGGACCGACAAGAGATGGTGAGATCGATCGAGGTGAGACTGAGGGGAAAACGAACCTGGACAGCATTTCCATTCACCTCCACCGATCCGATGTTAAGTGTATGCGTGTCAAAGCTGTCAGCCCCGCTAGTCAAACCTGTCATCAGGAGGGTTGCAGGATCGACATACATTGCCTCGGTGACATCCTCTCTTGCAACTAACTGATGCGTTGCTGATCCGTAGATGTACTTCTTCTCGAAGTCGATTGTCCAATCAAGGATCACGTTTGTCGTAGCGATCTTGGTGTAGTTGGACTGCGATGTAGGATCTTGAACGGCAACTTGAGCAGCCATTACGATTGATGTACGAGATCAACGTGTCTTTCACTCGGTTTTAGTGGATGTACAGTAATGCAAACCCACGCTGCCGCATCCTGTCTATCTCCATTGTGGCCGATCAAGTCAAACTTGATGTTGTTTGGCTATGCCCCAAGTTGGAATGGAACGGAAGTAATTCCCTTTTTGTTAGACGCCCAATCCACGCTCTCAACAGCCTGGAGTACGTCTTTCAACAGATTAGTACTTCAGGAATCAAGCGGACAAGATCCTCAACGCAAGCCTCAAGGACAGTCCATACGTGTTTCAAGTGGGGCAGGTTCATGATGGTCCATCATGCATCATGCATCATTCAAATATCCATCATTCATTGCTTCGTGTCTTTCGATCATTTTGAAGTTCAATGACGGTGGGGCCCCATCGCCAAGACCATCTTGACGTGGATTGTTGTCTATGCACTTATGCCAGCGAAGGACCTTTGGCGACGCCCGCATGGTGGTCTTGCATCGTCAGGATTTGTGGTGCAGAGACGAATGTGATGGGCAACACCGCGGCATACGAACCGCCAACCACTGGGGCCGTACGGAACAGAACGGAGAGAGTGGGATGAAGCGGCACCGTTGACAAGGTTGGTTAGTAATTCGCTTGCGTCAATTTTCGAGGGTTATGAAATAATCAACGTAAGTTGTCAATGGGCTACGGGCACTTTTTCTTTTTGTATTTTCTTTGCCCGTTGTCAGTGGTGTTTCACTTTCGCTCAATGGCAGATTCCGTTCCGTTCTCCAATTCATGGCCATAAATTCAAAGATCGCTGGTGTTGAAAAATCAGAGCGAACGACTGTCCCTGAGACTCAGAGAAGGGACGACTGAGCCTGTACGAGCCACTTTGGTGACTTGCCTGTTTCGGCACGGATGATGATCGCTGCCAAGCCAAAAACGGGCCCGACTCCACGTGTGAATTACCTGAACTGAGCCAGCTCGAATTGCAAGACCATTCAAAGACTATCGACTCATCCAAGACTTGCGTGTAGGCTTGATCTGGATCCATAATGCACAGGCAAGTCCTTCAAAGACAGTGAGACCTGGCAGTCATCCTGACAGACCCGAGTCTTGTCATACTCCTTCCATCGTAACATTCGGGTGAAATTTACACTGCAATCAATCATTCAGCCGTAAGCCCGTCACATACGCGATCATTCGAAGCGTCATATTCCCGTGGGTCATGACCCTGTGGAGACCTATAAAATCTAGCGTCGCCATCCTCAGAGCATCAGCTTCTTGCCATCCCACTCAAGCTTCCTCGATACCACAGTCACTCTTTACACCTCGCTCACAATGCGCGTCCTCTCTTTGATCCCTGCCTTCCTCCTCGCGGCCACTAGCTTTGTTACTGCCGCTCCCACTCCCGCCGCTTCTTGCGCGTCCTCCGTTCCATCCGCTGCTCCATCCGCTACTCCATCCGCTGCTCCCCCTTCCGCGCCCTCTTCCACCGGCTCGGGTAGTGGCGATGACGGTGCTCTCCAGCCCTTCATCAGCATCTTCGTCGATGCGACTGCGCAAATTCAGCCACTCTGCGACCAGCTTAGTACGTCTGTCCCGTCTGCAGTCCCATGTTATTCTGATAATCCTCCCCTTAGCTGCCCTGGGTACTGTTGATGTTGATGTCAATACCTTCTCTGGCATTGTTGTCCAGATTACCGGTATTATTTCAAACATCGTCGTGCAAGTGCAAGCCCAGGCTCAGGTTGACTTGACTGGTCTCGATCTTACAAGCCTCTGTGCGGCTATCTACGCTCTCCTTGGCGTGAGTACACACTCACAGCAAGAGTGTTGGTAAACGGATTAACTAATATTCGTTCATCAGTTGATTTGCACCGTTGTGAACGCCGTGCTCGCGATTGTTGCTGCTCTCCTTGGCAATGTCACTAGCAGCCTTCAAACCGTTGTCTGCAACTTGCTGTACGAGTCTTCTTCTCTTCGTTGTGATTTGCTATTCATTTTTTCCCTTAGTACCGCTATCACAGATCTCGTCGGGTGTCTGCAGATCTTTGTCACTGCCAGTGTCAGCATCGTGTTGGGGCCCCTCTTCATCCTCGTTTGCGGTGCCACCGACCTGCTGTCGGGCATTGTTACTAAACTCGTTGTTGTTGCCTCTGTTAGCAACTAAGCGGTAGCTTGTATACCAAAATAATATCATTAGTGCATCGCGAGACTTGTAATCTGGGTGGTTATCGATCCAATAGATTAAATCTGGATCATCCAATTCGTCAAACTCACAGGGTTCTTATTTATCATGGAGATTCCCAATCACTTGTTGCTGATACCTTTTTTCTCCCTTTCGCTGGAAAAAGCGTATAAGAAAGGGGATGGTATTTGCCGTATGGTGGGCACACCGTCCCGGATGCCCGAGGATTATGTAATTAGATACTCATCTTAGTGTTGAAATCCTTTTTTGGATCACAAGTGCAAGGTTTCTCCACCCATAGAAATGTTTATGCTTAGTGTTCAACAGTATATTAGAAGCCTTATGACAATAGGACAAAATCACAACCTAGGTTTAATCATGTGTTTGACGCTATCAGGCTCAAGCACGGATTGCGGGTAAGGTAACTGTGTCGTTCTGAGATGCTCAACCCCTCCATCGACGGGCAGTATTTGACCTGTAATGTATGACGCTGCATCACTGAAGAGAAAGACCGCAGCATTCGCAACGTCATTCAAGTGACCGATGCGACCAAGAGTGTAGGACATTGTACTGCCGCTCGACTGGTCGGAAAGCCGAGACATGCCTTCTGTTTGTCCGATGGGCCCTGGAGAGATAACGTTGGAGCGCACTCCTCGGGGTCCCTCTTCGATCGCTAGGACTGCCGAAAGAGCGTCTACTCCGGCTTTGGCAGCTGAAACATGAACCTGATAAGGCGTCCCTAGAGGAAGGTCAACTGGGCACAGAACGCAAAGCTCATGAAGCACCTCTGTAATGCAACGTCGCGCTAACGTGAATATACGAGCCATGCGATTCACGGATATGAGGTAATGTGGCTTTGACAGTGTTAAATGTTCCAATCTGTAATACCAGTCGGACAACGGTTGTGTGTCGAGGAACTGCGCACGTACGGTATCAATTTCCATGACGGTTCTAAACGCGTTCTCCGACATTCCATCAATAGTCGCGAGGAAATTACCCGCTGCACCTGTCTCGACGATATATCAACGAATTCGACGGACAACATCAGAGCTACCTACCGCAGATGACGAAATCGATTCGCCCGAATTTCTCAATCGTCTTGGCGACTGCGTTTCTGAGTTGTTGGGGCTGCCTCACATCAGCCTGTGCGGGCACGCACGTTTGGCCTGTGGCACGCGAGAGTTCGTTGGCGGTCTCCGTGAGTCTCTCGAGGCTGATGGATGGTCAGCCAGATGAATCCCAAGTCAAACAACAGTGATGAGGCTCACTTTCTCCCTACAATGACTGCACCCGCTCCGTGCTTCATCTTTACCGTCGGTGAGTTCAAAGTTTTATTCGCAGACGTAGCATGCACGGTTGACGTACGATGGCCTCTGTCATCGATCTGCATATCCCAGACCCGCCTCCCGTGCAGAACAAGACTTTTCCTTTGAAGATATCTGGTTTGAATACATCGGTTGAACGCGTCAAGGGAGCAACAACAGGTCTGGAAGACATTAATAGTAGAAGGGATACGTCAGAGATGCGCAGCGCGCCTCTAAATTGGATGGTCAGACCGGGTACCCGGGTAACAACAGCTCCCCGGTCCTTCTGTGTTGATTTCTTATCCACGTGATCAAAACGCGTCGCGGATTCTCGTCCGTTGACGCTTGTTCCGTTTCATACCGCGATACGCGCTTTCGAGGAGCCCGAAACGCACCATGACACTTCTCTCATTGTTCATGACGAGCACGGGTATCTTTTGCTTCGTTCCCATCTCGCATAGGCTCGTCGAGAGTGGAATCATCCCTGTATCCAATAGCTGGCAGTTCCGGAGGCTGCCTTCTGTACTCGCACCCACCTTCTACGCTCGACACGAACTTGATAGACCTCAGTTCTTGCTCTCCGCCGACGAAACAGGGAACGCTTGGTCAGCAGCCGAGGTGCGTGTTCGTCTCGTCATAGCGGCGACCGGGGTGCAAATTGAACGAGCAGGCGCGTCACCAAATGCCATATCCTCCTCCTCAGACCCCATCATACTCTGCGGACGAAATGTTGACCGCCGACCAACGACTAGCGATACCGTGTACAAACGAAACGAACTCGGACTCGGATATCGTTTCGCCGCGCGAGTGTTCTACTACAGATTCTCTATTGCAATCAGCATCTATCAACACATTTTACGGGTGTGAATCCACAAGTTTCATCAGCGTAGGTGCCCTCTTAGGCGCATTTGCCGTTGATACTTCCCAGAACAGGCTACACAGGATTGTACCCTCTGCGACAGCTGTAACACCCTGCTTCGGCGAGAAATCCCACCCGACCACATTCCGAGCGTCGTACGCGCCCTGACGCTATTCGAAGCCCAAGATCGGTTTTCGGATGTCGTTTTCAACGAATGCGAGGTTGTTGCTCTGACCAATGCTTTTTCGATGTTACGGCTATAGCGCGCGACGTTGGACCGCAGGTTTCTTCGACTGGAATGCGGCCCACCGCTTGTCGATCTGTCGTTGCGATTCTCGATATGCTGCACACATCTATCTTCCTGAGCAGACAGATGTTCTTGGATGACGCGCATCTGGTCTGTTCCACTTCATCTGTGGCTACTCTCGTGATCCTCCCGAACGAATACAACGCTAGCTTATCATCAACGTCGTTTTGTATCCCTTCCTGACCTGTATCTTCGTCCTGTCAACACGTAGTTGTCTCCTCATGTATCAAGTTTTCCTATCAATGTAACCGAGAAAGTGGGTAATACATACTCATTGTTTAGAGATACACCTTATCGCACCAAATCTTGTATTTCCCCAGTCTCTGACACGTTCTTCCCTTTATCACTGATCATGGCCGCGACCCCAGTCCACAGAGGAACCCGACGACGAGGGTCATTTAATCGAGAGGCATTCCCAAACGCAATGTAAACTTTCCAGGGGTCACCGGTCACCTTGAGTCTATGAACGCGCCTGGTTCCAATTTCTGCGAAACGTTTACCCAGGCAGAGGCAGATTACGGTCTGGGTATGCCGGACGGGGGAGACCAACCGTCAGTTACCCCCGTGTGCCATGGGGCTTGTCGAGCCCAAGATATGGACGATGGCCAAACCTTGCCTTGATCTACTAACTCGGCCGCAAGAACCTGACTCGAGCCCTACTCGGAGAGCGTGCTCGTACACGGTTGGTCGGATCTAGTCTGCTGACCAGACCGTACTACGAGGCAAGCCATCGAGAGACGGACTGCGTCAAGGTTTGGGTTTGAATTCGGCGAGGAGCCCAAGTAACTGACTTTTCCAAACGTCCGAGCAGTCCGGATTTTGGCAAGATGTTGGTACCTATTGCCAAATGAAACAAGCTTCTGAGAAATCTTCGTAGCCCCTTCTCAATCCATGTCTACCCTGCGCTTGAGTGGGGGGTGCCGTACCAGGTGGTCGTAGTTTCGGGACCGTCGGCGTGGAACAGGGGGAATCGCGCGATGCCGAGTATCGCACTCGTGCGCTCGAGGGTGACGTAGCAACAGAATCGCAGATGTGAACACCTCCGAGGGCTGTGCCAGTGAACAAGACATCATCGTCGTCCGTAAGGCCGACACGTGGATGGATATCGACACCAATGACGAGGACACTATTCGAACCATGCTGACAGTACACTTGCCTCTGAATGTTTCTACCTTGCTCAATCCACGAAGGGCATCCGCGAGATCGTCCGGTGGAATGACTAGGGCTATTCCAGGATTAAGACACAAGGTCTGAACATTCTCGGCGACACGTAGGATGGAGAGGGAAGCGTTAGCAAATCGGGATTGACGCAAGTCACTTTGTTGTAATCGCAACCCGACCAGGAATATCGGCGAGGGGTCCAGGTGGGGTGTTTCTCTAAGCAGCCCACCGAGAGATACTTGATGCCAAGACCAAGACTAGGGCGCGAAACAAGTCCATTCGCAAAGCTAGCTATCTCAGGAGGATGTCCCCACTGGCTATAGCGAGATCGACCAACAGCACGTCGAGCGCACACGCCCATTCTCAACACGCCGATGCAGGCGACAGGATATCTTTTCGCCAATTACGGCATGTCGGTGGAAAGCGCAAGTTTTAATGATGTGGAGGACCTTTATGGGAAGGTAGATGGTTGACTCATGGGAACGACTGGCAAGAGACACACGACTGGGTCGGAGAAAACGCCGCCGGCGAACGAGACAGACACGCTTTGCGTGTTTTCTGTCAACGGTTGGTTGGATTTGAAGATGGTGTTGCTAGAGCCTTTTGGAGATCCAGCTTCGCTGGGCACAAATTCCCTAGACTTTTTTAGTATGGTCTACGAATGAGCCGAGTGTTGATCTGCAATAAATACTGTACCATGTTGCAGATTGGGAGTGAGGCAGCATTCTGTGTTGCGGCAGTGTCCTGAGCCACGGAAGAAACGCGCGCTGACGACGGAGAGCGAGGATGACTGGGGGTATAATTTGCTGAGCGGTCATGACCAATGATCAACGAACCTGCAAAGATATTGAAACCTGCGTACTCGTGTCTCGACATGCTCTGGAGTGATGTCGTTGCTACACAACAAAGTTATACGGCCGCTCGAGAATTAGCGCTGAGCCCCAGTGTCGAACAGGACGATGCTATAGCACAGTTTCCCTCGTTTTTCTCGAACACACGGAGACTTCCCAATCGGATTTGCTTTGATGGCTGTTCGAGTCCTTTTCTTAATGGGGCCTAAGATGTTGTCGTTAGCAGCGAAGTGTGATTGACCG
>JBBPQE010000398.1:0-22223 GCA_038092335.1 Boletus vinaceobasis | reverse complement strand
ATGACTAAGCACTCATATTCAGGGCAAGGGTTAGAGCTAACTCCTTCTGGATCTCTTACAAATATCAATTCTTTCCAAAACAGCCAAACATTGGGACACTTATTTGAGCCACTGTATATATGACCGATCCTATGACGATGTATCCCTTAACCTAGATCTACTCAGGAATATACCTCGTACATCGTCCTTGGATCTCTATAAGTCTCCTGGCTACTTCGAGTGCCAGCTTCGTCCCTTGAACCCTTTAAACTCTGGTAGCTGTCCCACTATCAGTCTTAAGGAGATGACCTCTCCTCTTCTTGGAAAACCCTGAGCCCTTGACCCTAGAGTCTACGCTTGGTCCTACCCCGGTCCAAGCATAACAAAATATCTAGGTTATCTTCGATTAAAAGGTTACCATCGTTGTAATCCTTCAACATTTCTCATTGACCCCCACCTGTAAACCCTTGCTGGTCCCTGAAATATATCAAGGATCCGTAGAGATATGTGGAACGTGAATGGCAACAACCAAGATAAAGGGAATGATGTAGACTTTGTATAGAACATTGACTCGCGATGGAATAGACCGTAGAAGGTCACTTGCGTCACTTGATCCTTGATGGACGTTAGTGGGTTTGCTTGAATCACTTAGCAATTGTCTTAAGGAAGGGAGAGTGTGACTTGCTTAGCACAGAGCTTAAGACAATGGAGATCAACTATAAACGAACTGGGGTGTTCGTTTAGGGAGTCCTGGTATTTATACAGTACTGTTACATGCACAGACCATCTAGGTATATGCTAAATAAGGAAGTAGGTTGTAGGGTATGATGTCATGTGGGAAGTGGATGAGTAAGGTGAGAAGGAAATGACATCATGGACTGCGGAAAAGGATCTGGACAAACGGTAATTAAAGGAATACGGTTACCATGTGTTGGTCTAGAATGGAATGTCGGACCGTAAGGTCTAGACGTGTGATAGAGGTGAGTAAAGAGTGTGAAGTAATAAAGGGTTACCATGGTCACGTGATAGATCATGTGACGTGATAAGATAAGATAAGGAATCTAATCATCTGATAAGAGGACGTATGATCAGTAGTAGTGATCAGTAGTAAAGTAAGTAAAGGAAAAAGAAAGTAATGACGAAGTGCAACGATTTGTTATAGTCCCAGCCTCGAGAGGTACCACCCAAAGAATCGAACTCTGAACCTTCTCACTCCACCAGTGAAGAAGATCCCAACAACGATGACCTATTCCTTCCCTTAGAACAGGAACAGGAAGAAACCCTTGCCCTATCCCACGAACTCTCTGGAACACTCCACATTCCAAGAGAACCTACTCCTCCCTCGCCTACCCCCACCAATGTTGTTCCAATATTTCAACTACCTCCGCCTCCCCCACTACCACCGTGAATACTCCCACCCCCTCGAACTATGTCCTCTACCAAACCCACCGAGCTCCGATTAGGAACTCCAGACGCCTTTGATAGTTCCTACAAGAAATCTATGAGATGGATGAATTCTGTCCAGTACTACCTTGAAGTCAACAAGGAGATTTACAACAATGACAGTAAGAAAATTGCCTTCGCTCTCTCTTATATGACCAAGGGGTCAGCCAAAACCTGGGCTTCTACCTTTCGCCAGAAAACCATCTCTGGGGCAACCATTAATATGGGAATATTTGTCAACTTTGTCACTGAATTTTCCTCCACCTTTGAACGACACGACTCTGTCACCAAAGCCATAAAATGGCTTACCACCACTCGCATCGTCAAGAAAGGAAGGGAATATTCTCCCTCTCTCCCCAAATACATCTCTGAGTTCCAAAACAACACAGCTCTTTCTCACATCACCGACCAGAACGTCCTCATCAACTACTTCGCTGCAGGAATCCCTACCTTCTTGATGAAGAGATAAGCGTCCAACCACGGTTGAACAATGGCAAAAGAATGCCACTACCTTCCTTTCGGCCTGGGATCACGCCAATGACATCAAACGACAGAATTGCCACCCCTTCCAAACATCTTATCGCAACCATTCCATTCAACGTTCCACCCCTAGGAGAGACCCTGATGCCATGGACGTTGATGTTATCAAGGTCTCCAAACTCACCCCCGAAGAAAGGAAGAAGTGTATTGAAAAAGGGCTCTGCTTCCGATGCAGAATGGCAGGATATCTAAGCTCTGCCTGCCCTGTCTTTTCCTCAAACCCTAAGAAAACCCAACGAGTCCAGCAAATTATGAAAGACGACTTGCCGAAATTACAAGAGACAGAAGACGATGACGAAGAAGACAAACATGTTTGAAAGATATCCTTCACGTCATTGGATTTTTAAAAGGGGGATCTACTTCGACGTTAGACTCTCCCTCTCCTAAAGTTTGTGCTGTACAAGTATTGAGTACTCCATCTATGTGAATTCCAGTCCAACTTCTTGTACCATCGCACACCTTGAAAACCGTCAACACCAGAGCTTTAATTGATAGCGGAGCAACGATCTCCTGCATTGACTGGGATTTCGTCTGAAGGAACAAACTCCCCACCACCAAGCTGCTGAAACCCCTTTTTGCCAGAAATGCCGACAACTCTGTAAACAAGAAAGGCACTATCAAATATACCACTTCCCTCTTCCTTAACATCGCAGGAATTGCTCTCCAACATACTTTCTATGTTATGTCTCTCAACGAAAATGTAATCCTTGGACTCCCTTGGCTAAAACAAACCAACCCTTCCATCGACTGGAAAAAGCGAACCCTTGCTATCGACGAAACCCTAGACCAATCCAAGGAATTATTTTCCCTCCATTCTAAAGACTCCAAACGACATGACGCTTTCTTCCATAAACCAACCTTCCAACCACCCAAACACGTTCACATTAACGCTGTCTCCGACTCACACCTCTTCAAGTATAACAACTGGGAAGAGGAGTCTGCTTTCATATCCCGAGCTTATGACAATAGGACAATTCATCGTATTATCCGATGCGGATCATATTACATCCCATTAGGATCTCCGACTATTGCCAAATTAACCACCACTACCAAGTTAGCTATGGTAGCCAAGAAAAACAAACCCAAGACTTCCCTTCCCTCAGAATACTCCGAATTCTCCTCTGTCTTCTCAAAAGAAGCTAATGATCATATTCCCCATCCTGACCCTATGACCATGAAATAAATCTCTCTGAGACATTCATGCCAAAAGTAGGGAAAGTCTATCCACTCTCCCCAAAAGAATGAACGGCCACAGAAAGCTTCCTCGACAAAAACCTTAAAGTGAATAAAATCCGACCCTCCAACTCTCCTCAAGCCTCTCCTTTTTTCTTTGTCAAAAAGAAGGATGGAGGGCTTCATCCCTGCCAAGATTACCGATATCTTAACGAACATACTATCCGTGACGCCTATCCTCTTCCCCTTATCTCCGACCTCATCGACAAGTTATGAGGAGCCAATGTGTTCACCAAGTTTGACGTATGATGGGGATACAACAATGTCCGGATCAAAGATGGACACCAATGGAAGGCTGCCTTCATCATTCATAAAGGACTGTTCGAACCAACTGTCATGTTCTTTGGTCTTACAAATTCACCAGCCACATTCCAACATTTCATGAATGACTCCTTTCGCAACATAATCTCTGAAGGATGGCTCATTATCTATATGGATGACCTCCTCATCTTCTCTCCCGATGAAGCCACCCACACTGAACAAACAAAACAGGTCCTCCAGCGGATGACCGAACTAGACCTACATCTAAAGTTGGAAAAATGCAAATTCGCTGTCCAAGAAGTTGATTACCTGGGAATGATAGTAAAACCTGGTCAGCTTGCCATGGATCCTGTAAAACTCAATGGAATCACGAGCTGGCCCACCCCCTCCAAGGTCAGGGATGTGCGATCCTTCCTGGGATTCGCCAATTTCTACCGACAATTTATTCCCGATTATTCTGACGTCGCTCGCCCCCTCATCGACCTCACCAAGAAGAACCTTTCTTGGAACTGGACCCCCCTTTGCCAACACGCATTCAATCGCCTCAAAACCCTTTTTCTTTCACAGCCAGTCCTCCACCTCCCTGATTTATCTGCTCCTTTCGCCATTGCCACCAACGCCTCCAAATTTGCCTCTGGAGGAATCCTCCTTCAATCTGACTCAAATGGCGACTGGCATCCTTGTTCCTACTTATCTCAGTCCTTCTCCCCCACTGAACGGAACTATGACATTTATGTATGACCAAGAACTCCTAGCCATCCTCCATGTCCTTAAAGCCTGGCGTCACTACCTTCATGGCTCCCCGTTTCCTGTCCAAGTCTTCACCGACCACAAGAACCTTACTTATTTCCACCAACCACAAAACCTCAATCGCTGGCAAGCACGCTGGCTTCTCGACCTCAGCGATTTTGACCTCAAAATGATTCATGTCCCCAGGAAACTCCTCTCTGGACCTGATGCACTCTCCTGTCGACCTGATCATTTCCCCACTACCACCGAGGAAAATGACGGAGTCACTCTTCTCCCTCCCTCTCTCTTCGTCAACCTCATCAACATAGCCCTCTCCCGCAAGATTGCCTCCTCCTCCTCTTCTGATCCCCTTGTCCTTCAGTCCCTCCAGTCCATGAACAAGGATGTTCCATTCGCCTTTCGGTCCCGTCTATCCGACTGGCAAATGACTGATAGTGTCCTCACCTACCAAGGTCGTGTCTATGTCTCCGACGACGCTTCCCTCTGCCAATCTATTCTTCACTGCTGCCACGACCATGAATCTGCAGGGAATCCCAGTTACCTGAAGACTTGGCAATTGGTTGCCTCTGAGTTCTGGTAGCCCAGCCTCGCTTCCTATATCCACCGATATGTTGATGGCTGTGCGACTTGTCAGCAGAATAAGGCGAACATGCACCCTACCATACCTCCTCTCTCTCCCATTCCCTCTTCTGCTTCTCACCCTTTCCAACAAATCTCTTGTGATCTCATCACCGATTTGCCCCTTTCGTCCTCTTTCAATTCTTTACTGGTCGTGGTCGACCATGACCTTACTAAGGGGGTAATTCTCTGCCCCACAAAGAAAACAGTCACTGCCGAAGGAATAGCTTCCTTATTCTTCCACAAAGTCTTCCTTCACTTTGGACTATGTGACAAAGTAATCTCTGATTGAGGACCTCAGTTCGCATCCTCTTTCGCCAAAGAACTTGGAAACCTCCTGAAATACGATCTATCCCTCTCTACTGCCTATCATCCTCAAACTGATGGAGAGACAGAATGGGTTAACCAAGAAGTGGAGACTTATCTGTGAATCTTTTGTGGCAACAACCCCACGTCTTGGGCAGAAATGATTCCCCACACAGAGTTTGCCCACAATCACCGACCCCACTCCATTACAAATCAATCTCCATTCTACCTCATGATGGGATACGAACCCTGCCCCCTTCCTATCATCCTCGTCCAAACTGAACTTCCCGCTGTTGAATCCAGAATCAAATCCCTATCTGCAGCTTGAGACGAAGCTCTAGCATCCCATGAACTCGCCAGACAAGTTATGGCATTGCGGACACAACGACCCTTCCTCCCTTTTAAGACTGGAGATAAGGTATGGCTTGAAGCCAGAAACCTCAAACGATCTATCACCTCCCCAAAATTCGCCCCTAAACGAGAAGGACCTTTTGTCATCACCAAAGTCCTATCCCCTATTACCTATCAACTCCGACTCCCCAAGACATGGAGGATTCATCCTGTCTTCCACGCTTTGCTCCTATCACCCTATAGGGAGAACTCCGTCCATGGGAAAAACTTCCCAAAACCCCCACCTGACCTCATAGATAATGAGGAATATGAAATTGATTGGATCCTGCGTCACAAGGGAGCTCCGTCGCATCAAAAGTTCCTGATCCGATGGAAAGGGTACTCCGCAGAAGATGACTCATGGATCCCCGAGCGGAATCTAAAAAATGCCCAGACCGCCTTAGCCGCCTATAAAAGACTCCACCCCACGATGTTTCCCCTCAATCCTCATTGAAACTGTTACCACCATGGCCATCAAACTTAACCAGACACCCCCTTCTCCCACCATCTCAACCAAGTCCTCCATCCCTCCTTCTATCTTAGTTGATGATATTTCTCGTCCTTCTTCTCCTTCTTCTCCTTCTTCTTTAACAAACCATATATTGAACCTTGAAAACCTTCGTACCAATAACTCTTCGTCCTCTGCTGCTGCTTCTCTTGATCTTGCATTCCGAGCAGCCAGAGCTTCTTACGGACTTAACAACTCCCCCTCCCCCAACAACGAAACTCGCCCCTCAACTCCTTTCGTCGAGGCAGACCAGCCTACTTCTACTGTATTGCTAACACTCCTAGAGGAGTGCTCTCAGTTGACGTCCCTCTCTATGCTCATCGACTCCATCTGGATTTCCCCTCTGCCAATGACATCCATACTCTCGACCATTACCTCACCAACTCTCGCTACGCAGTTCCCATTAATGCCTTTCTTGATATGGGGTCTCCCCTCCACGCGCTCCAACAAGCATTCTTACAAACATCTCGTCTCGCCCTCTTTGCCAATCCAGTTACTCCTCACACTCATGTAGCCTTTTATCGAACCATCCTCCGAGATATCCAACAAGAATTACATGGGTCTATTGCCCTCGCGTTGCATCAACTAGGGATGGTTGAGTTTCTCCGAGATGTTGACAGGTATATCCATGAGCTGGCTGATAGGCCTAACCCTACTACCCCTTCCGCATCCTCGGAACCACTTTCTCCCGACGAAATAAATGTTATGACCCATGTGGAGGCTATATGGACTGGATACAACAGAGAAGCTCCTCTTCCCCCAGACCACCCCAGATACCATCAGGCATGTCATTATTGTCATCGCCTTGGGCACTTTCACCCTACTTGCTGGTTCTACCAATGCCCCATCTGTCTCAGATGGAGTCCTGGTCATACCCAAAACTGCTGTCCACTCTGTCATCCTACTCCACCAATCTCCCCCTCCTCGTCCTCCTCTCATTTGTTGCAACCCCGTCGGGATAGCGTTACACCATTCCAACTGCCTCTACCCATCCCTGCCCCCGTCGACGTACATCGGTTGTTAACCGTCGTCAACCTCTTTGCAGGCAATCGCCTCGATCTATATCTCCTCTCAACAACTATGACGACGCCCTTGACGACGTCGCCTGGGCAAATATCACAGGCTCTCCGGCAGGAGGGTATATCGATTTATAAAACAATAATCATCCACTGGTTTTCATTGGTAACTCAACCCTTAGTGGGGGGGTAATGTTACAATCCATTTTCTTCTTTTATCGTTGCCTTTCTTTCACCTATGAAAACTCTTCAACCTTCGGACTAACAATCATGCCGTTAGGGCCCCACATGGTTTTCTTCTTGATCTATATTACTTCGGTGACCTTCTCTCTTCTTCTTCGGACTCACCCGAGTTGTACTTTTTACAGAACCTTCTTTAATGTTCCACCACATTCCCATTTGTCATCTGAAGTTCTTTAACCTTCCATCATGTTCCATTGGCCGTTATATATGACCGATTCTATGACGATGTATCCCTTAACCCAGATCTACTCAGAAATATACCTCATACATCATCCCTGGATCTCTATAAGTCTTCTGGCTACTTCGAGTGCCAGCTTCGTCCCTTGAACCCTTTAAACTCTGGTAGCTGTCCTGCTATCAGTCTTAAGGAGACGACCTCTCCTCTCCTTGGAAAACCCTGAACCCTTGACCCTAGAGTCTACGCTTGGTCCTACCCCCCAAGCGTAACATGAACAATGTATAGAAAATGTATAGTGTAGTCACTTTTCTGAATCGAGTACTGAGTCACACGAAGATTTCGTGTGCATTTTTGATACTAACGAAGTCCATAAGGAGTGTGTCGGGGAGTGATAGGGCTAGAATTGTTTTTGCAATGGAGTTTTGGATCCTCCACGCACTCGTGGCTTCAACATCTTCGACTGATGGTTTGTCTGTTGTAGGGAACTAATATTTCCTAGGTTCATAGGGGTGGATTTCCCCGATTCTCACTACCTTGTTGCTTGTCCCCTATCCTACTTACCTTAGCATTATTGTTTGGGTCTATTATTTTCTTTCCTTAGTCACTATATAGTTTGTATTCCAATCAGGAATAACGAGGGAGAGCTTTTACCACTGAGTAGCTCACTTCGTTGTCGTCGTCATTTTCTCTGGCCGCCGTTGGCCTTTCATCTTTGTCGTTCCTTTTCCTTTCCTCATCACTCTACTATATCTGGACTCGCCGGATTAGTCAGTGTCGCCGTGCATCGTTGCACAACCCTTCCAACATCACTGTAATACACAACCCCCTGGGTCGAGAACACTTGCACCCACTTTCTTCTTTTAGTTTTCTTCTTTGAAAACCTTTTGTTTCTTACAGTGGTAGTCCTGGACCATCCGCTTCTTGCTGTCTTTCTTAGGCATGAAAAACATGGGGCTTGTCTGAGGGGATTTAGAGGGCCTTATGTAACCCTTCAGCATGAATGATTCTTTCATATCTATCGCGTGATCCCATGGTTTCCTTATCGGCATACGTTCACTTTCTCCTTTTGAGAAGACCTTTAAATAATCATGATACACCTCGGGAACAAGTTCTTTCTCCATAGACTTCTTTTCTTCTTTTGGAATGTTTTTCTCAGCGGTGGCAATCTCTAGCCGTTCTAAAGCTGCTTGGATTTTATATTGGAGTTCTCGCTCCTCTTTTTCTATGAGTCGTGTGAAGACTGGTGCTGGCTGTAAAGCATGGCAGTGTCGAGGACATCTCGTCAACTCAACATCTCCTGTGATCCAATCAATGTGAAGGTTGTGGCACTTCAGCCATGTATATCCGAGGATCATTTGATTTCATCAGGGAAATTTTGAAGACACGATAATCCCATATAATCACCAAATGGGGGTTTATAATAACTTATAATGGCATATAATGTGTATAATATCATATCTACCCTTGTCATTTCCTTAAAATTTCCCTGATGTTAGACCCAAATCGGTAACTTCCACGGTAACATGTTTTTTGTGTCCCTTGAAGTCAATAATTATATCAGTGCTGTGCGTGATCTTGCCAGCCTGATTCTTCATGCCATCCACGTTGTAAACATCAATGGGATTGTGTAACACTCGAAGGGGAAGCTTTCACTTGGCGACCCACTTCTTATCAATAAATATCGTGTTAGCTCCGCTGTCGAGCAACACTTCTATCTTGAGCATGTCCGAGGGAGTTTCTTGTGAAGCAATGTGAATCAGGACTAAAATCTCTCATCCCAAGTTCACATTTCTGACATAAATATCAGGGTTTTCATCAACTTTTTCTTTTTTGGAAGAGGAATCAAGCACAGGTTTATCGTCTCTGCTGTGCTCACTAGAAGTCGCCTCTGATGTAAGAGAAATAGTGTCCGTGGAGCTGTCAGAGTCAGTCTCCTCCACATTTAAATAATCAAACCTATTTTTGGATTTTTCGGGGGGAAAGTTGGCGAGAGGCGGTTTTGGCCTTTGAACCACCCTGATCGGTTCTCAGGCCTTGCCTTTTCCCTTCTTTAACGAATCCTTGAAGTAGGCGAGGGCTTCCTCATACAACATGCCCTTCATTGCACAGACCCATGCCTCTTCTTTCTTTTGGGCACTTTTTACCTCATTCTGGGAGGGGCTTTCTGCTTCTGAGTCAGAGTCCCAACTCTCTGCAGCTTTCTTTTTCTTGGCAGCACATGCTTGTGCCTTCCTCCGCTTGCAGGAGAACTTGTGTTTTCCAGTGAACCAGTTACAGTCCGGGCATTTGACTTTTGGCTGTTTACAATCAGCTGCCCTATGGCCGTCCTTGCTGCAATTAAAGCAGCCTTGTGTTGTCGACCCTATGTCCATCACATTAGGGTCCTTCTTGTGCTCGCTTGTGTAGAAGCGTGAGGCTGAGCTCCCCTTAAAGAAGGTGAATGCATTGTGGGCACACCTGACTTCTCGAATTTCTTTTAAATAAGCGGTGACATTTGTCTGCCGCTTGCCTTGGAGGAAGATCTGCTGAATGATCTCTGTCTTCATGTTGTTCTCCAATATATCAATGGCATGGATATCGTCTATCCCTGCCTGGAGATACAATCCTTGGAACTGTACGATGTAATCGTCAGTTGGCATTGATCCTTGTTTGAGCTTATGCAGCTCCTTTCTTGCCCGGTCCTTTTTGTTGGTAGACTGGAATAAACCTTCTATTTCTGCAATGAGCTCGTCCCAGATATAACTCTGTCCTTCAACGAGCTTTGTTTGCACAAACCGTCCAGTGGTTGGACCCTTGAGACAGGAGAGAACAGCTACAACTGCCTCATAAGAACCCCATCCCACATTTGCCTGGTTAATAGTAAGCCAAGTTTGTATCTTGACCCACCACTCTTCAAATTTGGCCCAGAAACCATTATATTCTCCGAGGTCTGCAAAAACTTCTATCTTGTGGGAAATCCCACTTTCTTGTGCCAGTTGTGGAGCAGGCGGCACTGCTGGAGGTGGAGCCTGTTGTCTGGGTAGCTGACCCAATCTGTCAATCTTGTTTGATAATTCCACCATCATTCTTCGGAGGTCCATGATACTATTTTGGGGCTTCGTGATCAAATCTGCCAATCTGTTGGCATTCGTAAGATGAGAATGGAACTCATTGATAATCACTTGATTTTGGTCTTGTGCAGAGGCTTGGTTGCCAATGTCAAGGTTTTCTACAAGACACTGAGACATCGCAAATTGATTGGTTGAAAAGAGTAAAGAAATTGTATTGGTTGGCTACTGCCTGAATCTCTTCGGCGGTGTAAGGTGTGGCAAGGTCATAAGACTACTGCTGAGTGCGAGTCGTCTTCTTCTGGTCTCAATCTCCTAATCATCCTTCTTTTGACAACTTTAGCCCTTTTGACTGGTCTTTCTTCGACCGAGTCTTCCCTTTGTCTCTTTACAGGGTGTTATGATCAAGAACACTCAAAATGAGGTTGCTTATTAAGTAATAGAAGGTGATGGAATGTTGTGGGAGGTTCTACGAGGTTAAAGGGTATGAGGTTGTTTAGGAGTAAGTGATGACATAGATATGATGTCAGGGTCTAGAATGGTCTAGACTTGGTAAAGAGGAAGATAAGATAAGATAATGGGAAGAAAGGTAAAGAGTGCGCGATGGTTACGATAGGGGTTTTTTAAGGATTTTAAGGATATCATTTCATTACCCCCTTTTCAAGGTTCATTGCAGTCGATTAGAATACCTTCGACGTGTGGTTCCACATCAGACGCAGGAATTTTGAATAATCCGTCGGGTAGACGGTTGAGGGTTTTTGTGAATGCCTTGAAGTTGGGGTTGAAGAAGAGCGCTGTGTGGGTGGAGAGGCACAATGAGCAATCGCTGTAACAAAGTGACAATTTCATTCTTTATCTTTTCTTTTGATCTTATCTTATCTAATCTTATCAAGCCACGCATTTATCTAATCTCACAACATACGCTGGACTTGTAACATTTCTTTCTTCTTCTCTCGTGCTCACAGATGCTTATAGTTACATTCGTTTCTCACGAGATCCAATCTTGTTCACACATTCATTACCGTATGCACTTCTTTTCATTTCTGTCCTATGCTTCCATTCCCTTCACACGCTATGCTTCTCTTCCATTCTGCCACACCATGTGTGTGCAGCATGTATGTAATCTCCATTTCCATATGTACTTATGTAGCTATGTATTCTCACGCACAGCTTGGTCTGTGCGCACATGCCAATACTATATAAACCCTGTGGACGACGGCTGGCATCCCCAGTCTAGTTCACTTGGTTCTTCCCTGCAAAAAGGACCTGGTACATGACTCATCCCTTCCCTTTCCCTACTCCTCTTATCCGTCAGGTATTGTCCAGTTAGTGATGCTAGTCATCGGATGTACCTAAAGTCTCCTACATCGATTACCGCACGGCCTAGTCAGCCATGGATACAGCGACCTAAGGACCCCATTGACTGAGTTCCCTTTTGTGGTTGTTTCAATCGCAGGGTTGCGATGAGCGGACTGCTTGAGGGTGCTTCTTGTGGAATCGTTCAGCGGTGGCTTTGGCCCCTTTGAGATTCTCTTTTGGTTCCCACATGCAGTCTTCTTTGGGATAGTTCTTCCAGTCGATGAGGTACTTGGTTTTCCCTTGGTGTTTTCTGGAGTCGATGACTTCATACGTCGGTTCATTATATACAATAGTTGGAGGCAGTGGCATCGGTCTTTGTTGGGACGGGAACTCGAGTTGGCGGTACAGTGTGAGGAGTGATTCATTGAATGTCGGGTGTATACCTTTCATTCCTTGTCTGAGTTCCAGTTGGTACGACATTGGTGAGATCTTTTTGACGACCTTAAAGGGTCCGTGGCGTTTATCATCGAACTTCTTTGTTGGTCAATCTGTGCGGAGATTGGTGCCATCTAGGAGTACCGAATCACTGGATTTAAACTCTTGGCTAGGTCTAGTCTTTTTGTTGTACTGCTTTTTCATTTGCTCTGCCACGAGCTTTAAGGCTTCCTGTGCCTTGCCCTGGTGGAGCTTCATCTTTTCTACGAAGTGTGATGCTTCCTCATTTCGGACTTCGATTTTCTTGGAGCCAATTCGGGGTTGTTGTCCGTAGTTTAGGATGAACGGGGAATAACCAGTTGCCGAGGTGGTGTTCTGGTTGTGAGCGAATTTGGCTAATGCCAGTCACTCTGCCCAATCGGTCTGTTGTTGGTTTTGATTTCCCTGTTTATCCGTTCTGTTTGTCCATCAGTTTGAGGGTGGTAGGCAGTGGACGGATTGCCTTCGATTTTCAAAAGAGCGTACAAGTCTTTGACGAACTTGGACACGAACTGAGGACCGCAGTCTGAGATGACTTTCTTGGGGGTGCTGTGGAGTTTAAATACATGGTTGTGGAATATCTTGGCAACTCCCAAGGCGGAAATGGTGTGAGACATGGGGAATGCGTGAATCATTTTTGAGAACCGATCGATGACGACCAGTATGGCCGTTTTCCCTTCTGATTGTGGTAAGGGACCAATTATATCAACCAAAATGATCTCCCAAGGGGCATTTGGGATCTCATTTGGGTTCAATGGTGTCTTTTTTGGATTCGTCATCGGTTTCGTTCTCTGGCACACGTCGCAGCCATGTACATATGACTTGATATCTTTCCGCATCGTGGGCCAGAAATATTTGGCACGAATGAGATCGAGGGTGCGTCTTGTGCCTGGGTGACCAGCGAGAGGGTGGTCGTGATTTTCCTGAAGGATTCTTTCTCGCAGGGACTGGTCATATGGGATGTACAGAATGTCCTTCCAGTATACTAATCCTTCCTTCAGGGTCCAATGGGACGACGGGTCCTTAAGTCCATCAATCGCAAAGGGTTCTCATTTGTTCTGCGCTCCTCAGATCGCCTCTTCTATATTAAGGCACGAGGATGCACGAAGGTGGATCTGGCAATTTTCTTTACATGGTGTGAAGAGTGAATCGGGTAGGAGGATCTTTTGTTTATTGTCCGCATCCACCCCCTTTTCATACTCAGGCATTTGCGATAGGGGATCTGCTGGGTTGCTTTTCCCTGGGCAGTGCTTGATGTGGAAGTGGTACTCTTGTAGGGTCAGCTGCCACTGTGCCTGTCGCCATGTCAGATCTTGGGGTTTTCTGAAGAACTTGAGGTTTTTGTGATCAGTCAGGATAAGGAAGGGTTGTTTTGCGCCTAGTAGGTACTGACGCCACTCTTTAAGTGCATACATGATGGTGGCGAGCTTCTGATCAGCCACATGGTAATTCCTTTCCGCGTCACTTAACGCTCGAGATATATAGGCAACAGGATGCCATTCGCTGTCCTGCTTCTGAGAAAGAATTGTGCCCATGCCAACACCAGATCCGTCTGTTTTGATATGGAACTAATCGTCATCCCTCGGCATAGCTAGTGTGGGGGCACTAGTGATGGCATCTTTCAATCTCTCAAAAGCTTCCTGGCATTCTTCACTCCATTTGAAGTCACGATTTACCGACGTGAGGGCATTTAAAGGCTTCGCTATTTTGACATGATTGTTAACGAAGCATCGGTAAAAGTTTATGAACCCGAGGAAACCGTGGAGTTGTTTCTTGTTGGTGGGTGTGGCCCACTCCTTTATGGCTTTTATTTTTCTGAGTTCCATCTTTACACGGTTCTGTGATACGATCACTCCAAGAAACTTTGTTTCTTTGGTATCAAAGTCGCATTATCGTGACATAGATAGAGTTTATTTTCGTGTAGGATTTGTAATACCTTGCGAACCACCTTTCTATGTTCTTCGATTGTTTTTGTAAAGATTATGATGTCATCTATGTAGACTACAACTACTCCGCGATTTATAAGGTCTTTGGATAACGAATTCATCATGGTTTGGAACATTGCGGGGGAGTTTGTGAGTCCGAAGAACATTACTGAGGGTTCGAATAGGCCTCGATTAGTCCTAAACGTGCCTTTCCACTCGTCGCCTTCCTTCATTTGTATGTTGTTGTACCCCCATCATACATCCATCTTGGTGTAGAACTTGGCAGATTTGAGTTTATCGACGAGTTTGTTAATTAATTGGAGGGGGTATCTATTGTGTACTGTAACAGTGTTCAACTTCCAGTAGTCTTGGACTGGTCACAGACAACCGTCCTTTTTTTTGATGAAGAAGAAAGCTGACACAAATGGTGATTTTGATGGACGGATTCGTCCTGTCCTTAGATTTTCCTCGAGGAACTTATTGAGTTCTTCTTGTTCTCCTGGTCCAAGAGGGTACATCTTGCAGTCTACAGTATGATCCCCTGGGAGGAGTTCAATTGCATGGTCCCATGGACATCTCGGTGGGAGTTCGTCAAAGTTCTCTTTAGCGAATACATCTGCTTAATCGTGAATGTACTCTGGAGCTGCTTCCTCAAAGGTTTTCTTTTTCTTTTGTGCAAATTCGGCAGCAGCTACGTCTGTAGACACATTTCGACTGTGAAAATACAAGTCGGTATTGATGGTAAAAAGGTGTTCGCCTTCGCCATATCTGACATATTCATTGGTCACCTCCTCTTCAAGGTCCTCCTCCGTCTCGATGAAATCAGGTATGTGATCATTTTTGCACCTGAATTGGAGTCACCTGGTTTCCCAGTTGATGTTGGGATTGTGGATTTTCAACCAATCATGACCCAAGAATATATCATTGGTCGTGAGTTTGGTCACTGCCAGGGCAATTTCCTCCTTATGGTCAAGGATGTCAAGTTGGACAATCACGAACTCCTTGATTTGACCAGCCAAGTTTAGTGAACCATCGGCATTGTACACCGAGATTCCTCGGGGGAGAGCGTGTTTGTGGAGGTTGTGTTTTTTGACGAATGATGCGTTGATGGAGGAACCCATACATCCAGAGTCAATAAGAGCTTTGACTTGGTGTTTGGATCCTTCATTTCCAGTCACCATTACTGGAACTTCCAAGGAGTTGCGCTTCATTCGTCGGGTTGAAGCATTAACAAAACATGGTTTTCCTTGGAGGTCCTTGATGACCCACCATGCCGCATCATTGGACATATTTTTAATGTCATTTATTAGGTCTGACATGACCTCTTTGATCTGAGAGTGGTGGACGAATGACTTTAAATGGTTTATCGCCCTTTTCTCGTCAGGGCCATTTATTTGTTGTCTGATCCATTGAATGGACCAGGGATCCAGGGTATTTCCCCATGATCTTGTTTTATAAGAGTGGGTCTTTTCATCTGTACTCCCAAAGCCACCAGCTCCTCGAGCTGTCGTGTCTAGATCTTCGACTTCCTCTACTTCTGGAGTCAAAATCTTTTCTAGTATTAATTGAGCTACTTTATCTTTTCACTCAACCTTGAATTCCTTATCGGCTTGGTTAACCAATAGGATTTTCACTTCACCCCAATAGTCTGAGTCAATGACTCCAGCTCCAGTGGTGATTTGCTTTTTAACTGCAAGCCCACTCCTTGGTGCAATGCAGCCGTAATGTCCTTTTGGAATTTTCATTGATATTTTTGTACTTATAAGGGCCTGGCCCTTTGCTGGCACGGTTACATCCTCAGTGGTGTACAGATCAAATCTGGCCGCACCTGGAGATCCTCGCACAGGGAGGGGAATGGTTTTATCCTCGCATTTGACCTTAAGTTTTGGCATCTCAGTCTCACGCTTTAATATTCTTACAAGAGGAACTTTAGACTCGTCCTCAGTGAGTTCAGCCATTTCATCAGTGTTCAAAGTGTTATATTTATTTTCAGATGCGATACATTGTACACTAGATGAATTGTTTGAAGGAGAGTCAGACCGGCTGTCTACTGCTCTCCGCTTCCAAAACCCTCTGCATTGGCGTCAACCACCTTCATACTGTCAGTGAGCTCCACATCATCTTAATAGAAGATTTTCGTGTTCTTGTACTCCATGAAGCGCATGCACTTTGGAGGTTTGAAGTGTTCTTGGCAGGGCCACTTCTTGCCACATTTGAAGCAGAGCCCCTCTGCTCATGCTTTCCCAATGTCCATTGGGGCCCCCTGACCACTGAAAGTCCCAACTTGGTTGGGGTGGACATTTGGAGTAGTCGCAGCAGGCACACCACTCGAACCTTGGTTGGGTTGGCTAGACCCAGTCGTAGCCCTTGGTTGCCACTGCTGTGGCGTTGGGTAAGCCAGTTGGCCGCATTTTCGCTCGGTGATTTCGGCAAGAACTTCTTTGGCATCAATGAGGGCAGACTCCCACCGATCCAAGGAAGTTGACTTAATGAGGCAAGAGTTCTGTCTTTCGATGAACTCTACGACCTCGCTTCAGATGCCTCTTCGTACTACATTGATGAGGACCTTCTGAGCCGGCATGGGACGGTCATCGAACTCGGCCTTGATCACCAATTGGTGCATTCGGACGAAGAAGTCCTCTATTGTCTCCTTTGGGTATTGGTGCATGGAGAAAAGCACCTTCTCGGCATTCCTTTGGAAGCCGGCTGGAAGGAAGGTTTTTGTGAGCTCCTCCACGAAGCTCTCAAAAGTCATGGAATTATAAGTTTCATGAGCGAAGAATAGATCGGCGAAGCGGCCAGCAGGATTTTTGCCTCTCATGTACGAGAGTGTGATAAGAATCTTCTGCCTTTCGGCAGGCTCCTCTTCAAACTCAGCGAGGTAGTTTAGGACCCCATGGATCCAAGGGTTAAATGTTTCCTTGTTGTTCTCATACACTTCAGGCTTGGCAGTGATCGACTTTTCTAGTCGAGCGGGGGATGGTCGAGACAAGGCTGTTGTGGCGATTGGTGCAGGTCTAGCCTCTGCACGAGGCACAGGGGGAACTCCAGCCATAGCCGGGTTTACGAGAAACTTGTCGTACCATTCCTGGTACTCATCGGAGAAGGTAGTGGCGACGGTTTGGGATTCTCTAGTGAGCCCAAGCCTGGACATCCATGTGGAGATCTCTTCTTCCACGTCTTCTTCTGAGGAGCCTTGCGCCATGCTGGCTGCTCGGCGGGGGCGGAGAGGGGAGTGAATCGTCGATGTACTCATTGTCGGCGAAATAATCTGAAGTTGTGGTGGAGGGGGGGTTGTATAGCTCTAGGGAACTGTGGATCCTTCAAGCTTGGGGAGGAGTGATGAGAAGGAGACGTCTGAAGAAACGTCTCCAGGTACCATTCAGCAGAATGTTGGAAGGGAAGGGGGAAACACTTTGTGTGAGCCTCCCTAATCCTCATCACCAGATGACTTCTAGGTCTTGCACTGAATGCGGGAGTGGGGGATCTACGGCTTCGTTGTCAGCCTTAAATCCTTGTTGAGAGGATGTTCTTTATTCCTGGACAAGGATAGAGTTGCCTATAGAGGTCCACGTGACCACACCGGGAAGAGGTGCACTAACAGACAAGGGCTGTTAACCCACGTGACAATAACCCGTAATTACATGAATGGTGGGACCAGATGTATTGTGTATCCCTACACGCTAGAGTCAACGTCACTCTAGAACCAGCCCTAGTGCACTATGGGCGAAAGCAACTTTATCCGATTTATAATGCTGGATGAGCGTATGTATAGCGTGGGCGCAGTGCTAGTCTGCTCTCTGTTTTATCTCAGAGAATGAGAGATTCCTCTTTAAATGACGAGGTGTTTGTATAAAGCACTGAAGGATAGAAAAGGGTATCCCTCATGAGGGGAGAGTGAGTAAACAGAAGGAGTAGGAGAGGGAACAGTTACAGCCAGAGTGAAGGACTCGATGGCAGGCAAAGCAAAGAGGTCGAGGTCGGAGTCGGAACAATTTTGGGAGAGAGAGGATCCTTGAGGAACGACGGAGGCTAAGTGCTCCACGTCATTTGTTGTGGGGAGGAATGGATGGAGGGGAATGAGCAGAATGGCAACAAAATGTCCCATTGTACTCGAGAGGATATCTTCGATATTATGTTATGACCAAGAACACTCAAAATGAGGTTGCTTACTAAGTAATAGAAGGTGATGGAATGTTGTGGGAGGTTCTACGAGGTTAAAGGGTATGAGGTCGTTTAGGAGTAAGCGATGACATAGATATGATGTCAGGGTCTAGAACAGTCTAGACTTGGTAAAGGGGAAGATAAGATAAGATAATGGAAAGAAAGGTAAAGAGTGTGCGATGGTTACGATAGGGGTTTTTTAAGGATTTTAAGGATATCGTTTCACAGGGGCTATCTGAGCCTCTCTGTATAGTGCAATGTAATCTGTCCCTTGATAGGGTGAAAGATCCCTTATGGCTGATTGCAGTTCTATGGCCTCCTCTTTTACAGCAACGGGGGGAGCAGGTGGGAGATCGTTTGGGTCAAACTCCGCTTCATCTACCTGTGTGTCATAATCCAGAAGAGCAGACTCCTGGTCTATGGTCTCCGGAGTTAACTCAATAAAGTTGCCAAATTGTACAAAAGGAAAGAAGTCTTGCTGTACTTCACAGAGAGCTTCTTCAAACAGTGATCAGGATCTTGACTCTCTTACACTCGCTGACACGACAGATTCCGCTTGTGGCGCGCCTCCTTCTACGTTATCTAACCACTCTTCGACTGCAGCAATAGCCCAATAGAGCAGATGCAGTGAAATATCCCAATTGGGACGATCAGGTGCTGGGAGGGAAGGAAGAGTTCGGTGAGGAGTCCAATGGAAGAACACTAGGCAATTATAAGCCCAGGTTTTCTACTTGAGTCTAGGATCGACGCACTTGCTCGTTCGTTTGGCGAAGTCGTGTTTGTGAGGTAAGGATGATAAAGTCTAGTTCAAGTGAAACAACCACAAAGATCAAGTACAAGATCCTTAGGTCACAACACAAGATCCTAGTAGAGAGGAGAGGAGAGGAGATATCACAAAGGTCCTTATGGGAAATGACCAAGTGAACTAGACTGGGGATGCCAGTCGTCATTCATAGGGCTTTTATAGTATTGGCATATGCGCACAGACCAAGCTGTGCATGAGGATACATGACTACATAAGTACATAGGGGAATGGGGATTAAATATGTGCTGCACACACATAGTGTGGCAGAATGGAAGAGAAGCATGGAACGGTGATTACCGTGAGAAGGAATGGAAGCATACTGTAGAGCGGAAATGAAGAGGGAGTCATACGGTAATGAATGTGGGAACGAGATGAGATCTCATGAGAACATGAATATAACTATAAGCGTCTGTGAGCGCGAGGAGAAAGAAAAGAAAGTTACAAGTCCACTGGTATGTTGTGCGATAAGATAATCATGTGGCTTGATAAGATAAGATAAGATAAGATAATGAAAATTGTGACTTCATTACAATGGTTACCATGGTCACATGATAGGTCATGTGATGTGATAAGATAAGATAAGAGTGTCTGATAAGAAATGAATGATCAGTAGTAATGATCAGTAGTGAACATTAAATAGAAAGAGAGAAATGAAATGATGAAGTGCAATGATTCATTACAGGAAACCAGCCCCTAGCTGGAAAGCTAAACCTGCTTCCTATTCCTAATGGACCATGGGAAGATATCTCAGCCAATTTTACCACAGATCTGCCACCCTGTCAGGAATATGACTTGATCCTAGTGGTCATTGATTAATTCTTGAAAGAGACAGTATTTATTCCCACGAAGAAGACCACTACGGCATTAGACACTGCCAAGCTCTATCTTCATAACATATGGAAAAACCATGGACTTCCATGGATGATTGTATTAGACTGTGGACCGCAATTCATCTTGGCTGTGATGCAAGAAGTGTGCACACACCTTGGTATTAAAAGTAAATTATCCACCGCCTTCCACCCTCAAGATCAATGGGTTGATTGGTGTAGAAGGATAGAGTCTCAGTAACACTATAAGTCACTGGGTATATTCAGTAGTACCTGTAGAAGGGTAGAGTCTAGGTACTCATTAGTATAGATGGTATAGTATGGAATGGAGTGTCTCACCTCAGTAACACTATAAGTCACTGAGGTGTGACAGAAGAAAGCGGTCGGAAAATATTACTATGCTTAAGTAATCTAAAGGTCAGGTGACGATTGGTACTCCAACACTCCCCCTCAAGCGGCACGCAGTCCCAGTGCTACAGCAAAATGTTTTGCTTTGACACTGGGCAGGGCCTTGGTGAGAGTATCGGCAACCATTTCGTCAGTGGGACAGTAAAGTATGTGAATGGAACCTTTATTGACTGTAAAACGAATAAAATGGTATCGTATATCAATGTGTTTGGTTCGAGCATGAAATGCACTGTCTTTTGCGAGCACAATCGCGGATTGGTTATCGCAGTGCAGGACGGTGGGATGAGCGAGCAGGTGAAAGATTTCCCCTAGGAAACATCATAGCCAAATGGCTTCTTTTGCAGCATGTGTAGCAGCGACATATTCAGCTTCCATGGTGGAGAGCGTGATCAGTTCTTGTTTCTTTGACGACCAGGAAATTACCCCTTCATCGAGGAGGAACGCGTAACTGGATATTGTGTGTCTGTGCTCCTGTGACACTCCATCAGCATCTGTAAATCCTTTGAGCCCTTCTTTACCTCCCCCATAAGTCAATGCTAACTTCTTCATTCCAATTAAATAGCGAAAGATTCGCTTAACGGCTTCCCAATGAGCGATCCCAGGTTCAACGCTGAATTGCGCTACCGTCGCGACTGCAAAGGCGATATCAGGTCGGCTTGCAATTGCCAAGTGCATTAGGGATCCAACGGCCTCTCAATAGGGTATGTTTTTCATTGTGGTGTGCTCAGCGAGTGTTTTTGGCAAGTGTTGGGTGGAAAGTTGGAGGTTGGGATCCATTGGGACTGAGAGCGGCTTCTGGTCAGCAAAGTTGTATTTTGTGAGTATACTGTTGATGTACACTTCTTGGGAGATTGAGATTGTCCACGCAGCTCGATCGCGCATGACTTTCATCTCTAGTAGGAACGAAATCGGTCCTAGATTGGTAAGCTTGAATTACTGGGCAACATCGACTTTGAAGTCCCATACGAGTTTCTTGTTGCTACCGGTGACCGTGCAATTGTCTACGTGAGAGGCTAAGATCAATATCTCGATTCCAAGGTTTTTGTAGAAAACCCCCCAGTCCAACTTGACTTGTCGGAAACCTAAGCTCTCGAGCAGTCGGCAAAGCTCTTTATACCATTTCAATGCCCCCTGCTTTGATCTGTAGAGTGCAACGCGCAACAGTGCTACCGGTCGCTTGAATTTCTTGTTGACCTTTAAGCCTTGTAGTAGCTGCATGTAGATTACTTCGTTGTCGTCCAATTTTCCATTTAGGAATGTGCTCTGGAAATTGAAGACATCAATCTCCCAATCGTTGCGGGCAGCGATAGCTAGGATGGTGCGAATGGAGGCAAGGCAGGCGACGGGCGCGTACGTGTCGTAGTAGTCAATTCCATGGATTTGCGAGTATCCTTTGTAATGAATCGTTGCACTTCATCGTTTCAATTCTTTCTTTTTACTTAATGTTCTCTACTGATCACTACTACTGATCATTCGTTCTCTATCAGACACTCTTATCTTATCTTATCATGTCACATGACCTATCACGTGACCATGGTAATCCCTTCATTACTTCACATTCATTCCTTACTCCTATCACACGCTCTAGACTTTGGTCCGAGCTTCCACATCTAGACTCCACACGATAACCTCATTCTTTTATGTGGAATACTTTAGTAGTCACTGTAGGATCTCAGTAATGTCACTATATTATTAGCTGTTAGCTAGTTACCTGTGGAATACTTTAGTAGTCACTAAAGTATCCTGGTACAGTACGAAATCCTAAGTAGGGTATGCTTAGTAAGCTACCTGATATGTAAGCAATAATTC
>JBBPQE010000397.1:0-22343 GCA_038092335.1 Boletus vinaceobasis | reverse complement strand
GGGATGCGGCAAATATTTGCTGACCGTCGCTAGACCACACAAGTGGAGTGACCACACCGTATTGGGAGATAGTTGTGTCGATGGTGATGAGCTTGTCACCGTTGCGACTGTCGAAGATATGGATCTTGGACTCAGTGCGGTAGGCAATCGCGATGTGGTCACCGCTTGGGGAGAATTTGACCCCGGTGACATCTCTCTCCGGTCCGAGCGGGCCAAAGAGTCTCTTCCCCGTCGTTATGCTCCAAATGTTTGCTTCCTCGTTAGTCCCGGTAGCAAATCTGGTTGAGTCAGGGGAGACGTCGACTGCCCACACTGAGATTGTGCCCTCTACCTCGACAACCTTTTCATGCATCTCTCCGTCCAACACGTATGCACCCTTCATGGTCCCACACACAACCCATTTGTGATCCTTCGACACAGAAATGGCGCGCAAGTCCATTCCCGTTTGCGTTCCGACCTCTTGACCGCCTGCGAGTTGCCATCGTCGGATCCCGTCGCTGCCCCCACCCAAAAGATGCTGTCCGTCGGGGTGGAAGGAGACTGCGTATACCGGTTCAGAGCGACCAGTGTCAAGTACGATCGTTTGGTCTTGCTGAAATGTCAGCGTTACTCAACCACTCCTCGAAACTGCTACGCACCGGTATTCGTCGGCAACATCTTCACTGATAGTACACAATCGTGGGCGTCGAAACGTCAAGGAACAAAGTGTTCCGGGTTACTCGTGGTGCGCAAAGTTGCTGCATAAACAGGTTTCCTTATTCTCACACAATATAGTCTTCACGCAGTGCCTCGTGTCGTTGGCGCCTATTCCTACTCAAATGCCAGCTAGGTCACCTGAGTCGTTGCCACCACCACCCAACTAGGAATGCTCGTCATACCTCGGCTCCAGCACTCGCTTCCATGACAAGTGTGCAATTCCCATCCGACCGATTCGCGACTTATTGCGTTCGAAACACGGCGCGTTCTCGAAAAGGGCGTACTCAACCTCCGGACGAACGTTCTGCATAAAATTGGAGACGAAGGTATGGCTAGACACCCGTTCAACTACGTCACATTTACATTTACACCCAGCCTGGGAGTTCTTGCACTTAGTCCATGTCTCTCCAGTGCTCGAACGGTTCCGTTTAGAATACAACCTCGTTGACGCTAGCAATGACCCGCGCTCTCGATTGAGCACCGTAAGCAGTTTAGACATCCCAGGATGGATCAAGCCTTCGATTTCCGAACTAGACTGATGTGCAAGTCTGTATGCGGGCACCGTCTGAGATGCGAGGTTGATGTTGTGGACATCATTGATGACACTGGAGAGAGGGGGGCAGGTATTATAGTGACCATTTTCAAGCAAGCTAATTGTAATAATGCTGATCCTCGCAAAGTAAGTCACTGCGGTTGTCGCTGTCATGTCTGGTTACTGAAGATTAAGCTGTTTCATCGACTCGTCTTCCGTCATGTTTGTCTTCCATCTCGCCTCGAATTTGCTGCTGTCCTGCGGGTACAAACGGTATTTTCTAGCCTCTCTTCCGGATACTCATGGGATAACCTAACCTATGCGCCATCTCCGTACATATCAAGTTCGACATTTTATCCTGGTCTGACGCGGCCTTCCTCCTCCCAGGCAAGTCGGCCCTCTTTGTTGTTCACGATGAATCACTCCAACCCGATCATTAGTTCCTGATACGTCATCCAGTCATGTTTTTCTTGAGACCCCAGGTTAACTGTCTTCCTCTGATGTCCATCGCGGGCCTCGTTCGCCCTCTGCTGGTTAGGCACGCAAAAAGTCTCCCAATTTATTTCTTGGGCTAGAGGGCGCACAAGATCCAAGCTCCCTTTGACCTTGTCGTCTGTACCCTCGACCATTCTTTCGGTCGCCAACTCATCGTCGCCCATCCTCAGTCAGATCCTTTTGCCACGTTCATGCAGACTCTCCCGCTACCTGCTCAGGAAACTCCCTTCAATCTCTCCTCTCCACCCCGCCCACGGACACGAGGTGATCAGTAGTGTCGCGTCTGAATTTTCCCAAAGGATATGTGCTACAGATTCAAGGAAGCACAAGCTCGCGGCCATGTGGGTTCCCCGGTTCCCGCATTCCGTCCCCCGTCCGTTAGGGACACTGCCCACGTAGATGGCAATGGCAGAGAACGCGCATCGACCGTCTCTGTCGCCTCAGGCCTGACCCCCCACAATCGAATAAGAACGTTGCCGCTGCCCTTTTAATCTACTTTCCACAGATCTAAGCACTCGTCGTTGTGCAAGCGAAAAGACGGCGCTGAGGACTGATGGGTCGACTGACTCTTTGGGCGCTGTTGGCGACTCCGGGGACCTATCTTTTTCTGATCTGGTCGTTCCACGACGTGCTGGGACCTCGGTATCTGATCAATCCAGCAGCCGACCCCACGGATGCTTGCAAAGTCGGTCATTCAGCACTCGGTCAAACCCCAAATCCAAAGTGCAAGGAACAAGGCGTCGAGAGTGACGAACCGTTTTCTATTCCCGCGGTGCTCGATCTCTCTTCCTCGACTTCACCCCCCATATCTCCATCTGCGGGAAGGCAGCAGCTACGTCAGTCAACAAGCCCGCATCTACAGCGCATCATCAGTGACGCGCCGGCCAAGGGACCTGTCCATGTCAACTATGAGGGTCTCATGAATGCGATTCGGTTAATCGGCACCTGGATAATGCACTAGATCCACCCTTTGCCCTCAAAGCCGCTATCAAGTCGCCGTCTGATCGCATTGTACCCATTCATCCAGGAACATGAATCTCGCTCACCGTGTACCGTACGTGCTCTCTCGCCCTCCTCAAAGGTAAAGTATTGCTGAGACACGGGTGTCGCTTTCACCAGCTCCGCAAACCCAGTTCAATGTCGTCCCTCCCACAGTTTCTCCTGAGTCTGAAACAGACGTTTGACAGCGTGCGCCGACGATGATCGATCAACATTGCTTGGTGGCGGGGATAGTTTCGGAGGTCAGTTATGTGTTCCGGTTCTCACCAACCTTTCTTACTGACGAATACGACAGCATAGCACGACGGGACGCTTCTCGGGAACGATCCGAAGAGAAGCGTGCAGCAGCACGGTAGCGACAGCGCACGAACATGCCACAATGTCGTGAATCCTCATATACTCTGGTAATACATGGCCCATCGCCTACATCGTACCTGTGTCATGCGGTGCCGAGACTGAGCATCCTTTGAGCGATAGACATCTCATGTTGACTTCTCCCGCACCTTGTGTGGCATCACTTCGACCCCGATACAACATGACGATGGCGCACCTCTCATGTACTTGGATGGCATACAAACCCATGCCCTGACGGTCACCACGGTCCTGAACATAAAATCGACCATGAAGGCGCACGTCCTCGTCTTAGTTGACTTTCTTTCGGTTTGCAAATGCTCTAATCAATTAGATCCTGTTTTCCAATCCCAACTCTGCGTATGTAGACTCCATCGATGACCGTTGGGTGAAAATCCTGGCGCGTTCGATCCGATACGGACGGGCTTATATCAGGACTCATACAGCCGCGGCGAGGTGACACGAAGGCGAAAACTGCACGATAGATGTCTGCATGGTTGCGACTGAGGGTGGTATCTACATGTGTTGGGTTGAATCAATGCGTCTCATCATGTATACCTGAGCGAAAACATAACATCCATGTTGGAAGCGTGATAGCCACGGTAGAGTTGCCTGTTTCTTGGTAATGCTGGTCTACTATGAGTATAACAGTGCAGGTCAACGGAAAGTAACACGCTCACCGTTACATGGACGCTCCCGGCTGAGGGTTGAGACGGATCGTTTGACTGTTGCGTCTAATAGAACGTAAGCGACCGCGACGAGGTCCACATCACGAGAAAGTCATACTGGGTCCACTGCCCCTGAATCCATAGCACCTTGTACGCTACTAGAAGCACCTTCGTTCGGATGTTTGGGAGTAATAGTCTTGGTAGGCAGTTTATGCTGCAGTGTGTGATGAGTCCGTGCACACAAATCTGAGAAATAATGAACCTTTCGCCTCCTGGTGTGTCCTGTGGAGGTTCGCTAGGATGATATATTAGATACACCGCATCCGATCTGGCAAGAAAGGGCACTCACCGCAACGCGTTCAGCTGCAGCCATCCGCGAAGGACCCTTATGTGTGTCGTCCACTCGCGCTGGAGAGTGGGAAGAAGTTTGACGATCGGTATCCTCGCGCGATTTTCCAGAACGTCGGTCAGGCTTATGTGAAGCCGGGTCCTTCTTATTTGGTCGCTGTAGCAATCTTTTAAATATTGAACGGCCCCGAGATGACTCGGCGCTATCTGGTGTGGCATCTGAAGACTGCGATAAAGCTTTGGGCGGGTCCGGCAGGGATACCTCGCCCTCCCGGCGATTGGTAGAGGAGGTTGGGGACGGCGGCTCGAAGAGCGTCAGCACGGAGATAAAATGAAAATGAATAATCACCAACCTTGTCAAAGTTAAATTCAGGAGCCGGCGCGCTTGGCGGTACCTCGACCTAACCATCATGAGAACTTGTTTCATCAGAGGAATGAACGAACTGATACCTCGAGGGGATCACCGTCTTCACTGTGGCTGTCGGACTTGAGTGAGCCAGATTTCTCAGGATCTTCCTATGGTACATGTGGTGTCAGCAAGATTCTTTTGCCGACTATGAAGGCACAGCTACTTACGCCGAAAGGACCATAGGACTCCGGGAGGATGTTGTGGAAATCACGAATGACGATTTTTCCATCGCGTCGTCCAGTCGCAAGATAGCGAGTGTCCGGGGAGATCGCAATCGACAGTAACCGTTCGCTGTCCTCGATGACTGGGCCAATCGAAGCCAGTGTCGATGTGTCCAGGAACGAAATGGAATGGTCTCTGGGGGTAGCAATGAATTTGCCATTGGTGGCTAGAGCTAGAGAGTAGACGTCCGCAATGTTGCGGTCATTGAGAATTGGCGATTCAGCGTTCGGAGACCCGGTAGAGACACTGAAAGACTTGATTGTGTTGTCGTCAGATGGGGCGAGTATTTGCTGACCGTCGCTTGACCACGCAATTGGAGTGGCTGGGGCCCATGCGGGCAAGGTAGTCACAATGGTGATGAGTTCGTCAGCGTTGAGACTGTCGAAGATGTGGATGGGGCCAGGAATGCATGCAATGGCGATGTGGTTATCATTTGGGGAGAATTTCACTCCGGTGACTCGATCGCCATGCCAGAGTGGGCCGACAAGTCTCTTCCCGCTTAGAATGCTCCAAATACTCGTTGCATGCTCCGAACCCCCCTTCAATCCGGTCCCAGTGGCAAATTTGGTCGAATCATGGGAGACGTCGACTGCCCAAACTGTGTCTGTGCCCTCCACGTCGATGATCTTTTCGTGCAGCTCTGTGTCCCATACACTTGCCCCCTCAACGTTCCCACACACCACCCACTTGTGATCCATCGAAACAGAAATGGCGTATGTCATTCCCGTTCGCTTTCCGACTTCTTGACCATCTGCGAGTCGCCATCGTCGGATCCCGTCGCTGCCCCCGCCCAAAAGATGCCTTCCGTCGGGGTGGAACACGACTACGTATATCCACGAGTCAGGGCTACCGATATCAAGGACCGTTGTTTCGTCTTACTGAACTGTCAGCATCGTTCAATCACTCGGAGCTGCTACGCACCGGTATTCGTCGACGGCATCTTCACCAATGATACACAATTTTCGGTGTCGAAGTGTCAAGGAACAAGGTGTTTCGGTTTACTCATGGTGCGCAATGGTGCTCAATAAACACGTTTCCTTATCTCTGCACACAGCTGCCTCGTGTCTTTGGCGCTCATTCTTCCTTGGATCTCAGCCAAGTGACCTCGTTGCGACGACTAGGTAACCATCCAACATTAGCGAAACCTTCTGTCTTTTCCAAAGGCGGTCTGCGATTGCTCGTCACGTCACGACTACAGGATTCGGTTCACGATAAACTCTGTGTTTGACCAATTCGCGACATGCCATGCACAAGATAGACGTGCATCCTAGCATGTTGTCGACAATGACGCGCTCAAACTCCGGACGAACGTTGTCCATAAAACTGGAGACAACTCTATCTCTGCGCGCCAATCCAAACCACGTCACGGTCGCGTGCGTGGGCGAGTTAGGCATTCTCACCCTTCCCATCCGTCTTTCGGGAGCCCTTTTCTCTTTTCGGGAGTGGGCAAACCCGTCGACTGAACCGCCCCGCCTTTGTATGATCAGACCGATTGTCTTGATCTCGAAGTTTTTAGGTCTGATTTTGGGAGACTACCTCTCCCCACTGTCTTGTCCGTTCTTCTGAACTTGACCACACACTATCATCAATGCGAAACCTATCGGCCAAGCCCACTCCACCCCCCCTAATTGTATAGCACACGCGTTTTTTCTCGCATTGAACCATTTACACGTACAACCTTCCAGCATCAACACCTCACACCATGCATATAAGTGCCACCGAAAGTAAACCGTTGATCATGCAGAACGAAATCCCGATCTCTCTCCATTCGATCCTCCCCACCATTCCGTTGCACGTCCCGGATGTCGTATATGGCAGCAATCAACAGCCCTTCCGGGTTTAAATCTGACATTTCAGCGCTCGACGCCCCCTCGAGGTAGTCGTTTCGGGAGTGCAAAATCACGGCAGGTCCCACCGCCGTATAGTACACACGTCGCCCTTTCACCTTTTTGATATTGGGCGCAAAAAAACGCCTCCATATCTAGTTACTTACGAAATCCCAGTAAGAGAAAGATGTATGTATGCAGGAGGATTGAAAATCGAATGGAGGACGTTGATTACTGCAAGAGCACCAATGTACATGAAACAAGTAGTGCGGCTCACCATACCGAGTGGGGTACTAAGTTTGAGGAAAAAAGGATCGAAAGTTCGTAAACCAGAGTCCAGGACTAGCAAGAGAATAGAAAGGGGAGATCGTCAGGTGTCATATAACACAAGAGTAAGGACGGGGGGATCCAGGAGCGAAAAAGCGTCGTCCAGTCCAAGAAGCATTGCAATAGCGTACGGAATCGGATAACTTCGGACAGAGACAGTAGGCAGTCAGAGGACTCCTGTGCTCGCTCAAGCGTCCAACGGATCGATCCATCAATGATTGAAGTTAGTGACCAGATCCGCCATTATCCGACAACCTCACCCCACGCGATCGCAGTTAATTGGGTATATGCGGTGGAAACCCTTCCGGTTCCGTGGTGTACCCTCTATACTGATCGCCATAGGCAACCGCTCGCGCTTCGGAAGCTCCGAACGGGTTTCGTGTGTTGCCCAGGCGCTGACTTGAGATGGTAGTGTTCCAAAGGACGCCGCCATTGGTTCCAGCTGCACGCGCAACTTGGGCGTCGAACTGGGGGTAGTGCGATACATGGATGCCAGAGTATACGTCGCTGTATTGATCTTGAGGGGTGGAGACCAAGCGCCGGTATCGAGCCTGTGTCGGAAGCGTACGTAACGTGTTCGCTCGAGCGGGAAATACTGACCAGTGATGCAGAAGCAGCGGACGCGAGTAGGGTGTAGACTCCAAAGTGGACGAATCAAGACCCGCATTTGAAGATGGATAATCGATGTCAGATATCGATGCCATCGAATATCTGTTACTATTCGCACGACCATCAGTTGGTTGCTCGATCGACTGGACATGTACTCGCCTCTTGCTTAGCGTCGAGTCACGCGATTGCAAACGGGGGGCTGCCCCTTCTTCCAGCGACGTTCTCGCTCAAATTCTGCCCATCGCTTCATAACAATATGAGAGGAATCGAATTCACCTTCCTCATCCCCATGATCACCACCCTCGTCGCCAGCAACCTGACGTGTTTGACCCCATGAGAAGTCGTCGAGGTTCCAGAATGCATAGGCAGGAAGAAGAACCTCCCTTACCGGAAGGGTGAGATAAACAATCATCCATCCGGGGTAAGCAATCTTGCGTGACATGACGACGACGAACGGTAACAGGATGAACGGAAGGGTCGTGTTGGCCATTAGGAAGATAGAAATGATGATAAGGTAGAGCATGAAATTGATAGCAACCGGTAAAACCAGTGTACCCCATCCCAGCGACAAACTGTATCGAGAAGCAGAAAGTTCCACCGAGGTCACGGACAAGGACGGGTTGTGGACAGTCGAGTTGGTCCAACGGCGAAGCTGAGACGAAAGAAATGCGTGATTTGACGTGCCAGGTAGCGAGAGCAAGGAGGTCCTGGGTTGGCTGTGCTTGGCGAACGGAAGGAGGAGGGAGCAGCGGTTGTAGCTCCGGAGTGTAATTATGATGAGAAGGGTAGGGCAAGGCTGATGCAGGGAGTGCGCTGATGGCCTACCGCGGACCGCGAAAAGACTGGGTGACGCACGATTTCCGCCGAGTTTTGCGTTATCCCGCTCGAGGGTATCCAAGTCAGCCTGTAGCTGTTCCATCACTGCCTCGTACGCTCACTCCTGTTTCCTTGCTGTCTCAAGCTCGGTCTCAAGCTCGGCGATCATATCCGTCTGCTTCTTGCTCGCTTCCATGCGACATTCTATGAGTTCAATAACAATAGACCCTTAGATGGTCCGGTCTCCGACTTGACACTGTGAACAAGATCCTGGAGCTCGTCTCATAGCCGAGCAGCTCGTTGACTGTTGTGCATGCCCGGATTTCGTCGACACGCACAATCCAAGGTGGCGTACCGGCGACTGTCCAGCGTGACCAGAGTCGTCATGAATAATCGACAGCATGGAAGAGGGTACGTACTCTTGACAACATTATGTGGTCCGAGTACGATGGCAATAGTTTATTATACTCCTCTCCAAACTTTGCGACTCAGATGGCTTCATCGACCGCTCCCCAGCTGGATGCAGGTCGTTTGTGACTGTCGACATGGCCTAATTACTCGGCATACGAGAGGAGGGCGGCAGGCTGGAACGAAGACTTGGCATTCTGGACATCGCCAAGGTAAGGAATGACTTGTTGAGCGAGCTGTGGGACGACAGATGGGCAGTCTGAGTCAATGTCGCCCTCTCGTTCAACCTGTACCCTTGACCTTACCGTCGGCGACAACTAAGATGGGTTTGTGGCTATTGGATAACGATAACACGTGGTGGCGAGCAAATCGGTGGTAGTCCATCCCACGTATGCGGTGACAAGACCGTAGGCGTGGACGAGGGGGAGTTTGAATGGTTCCAAATGAGAATGGCGAACGACGCCGGAATGCGGGAAGGGGCGTGGTGTATCTACGAACGACGAGCGAGAGGAAAATCAACGAGTCGATTCAGATGAATCGGCGAGCGAATGGTGACAAGAAATTAAGCATTGAGGTGTTGACATCCTTGCGAACAGTAGCTTACGCGACATTCTCCTAGTAGCGATAGCGCACTGATCTTCTTAGTAGCAATGTTTTAGGCTTCCAACAGACATTGTCCTGCAATCACAACCTCATCGGTGGCGGTCGCGTGAATATCCTGGCAAGCTCGATCGTGGATGGGTTTATCAGGGTTCATACTGATGCTGCAAGGTGACACAAAATCAAAGAACTGCACGGTCGATGTCTATGATACTTGTAATTTAGAGAGTATCGACACGTATCACACCGAATCACCTCGGTCAATGCGTCTCATCATGTGTACCTGAGCGAATACACAACATCCATGTCGGTAACCTAAGCGAAATGGTAGCATCGCCTGATCCTTGCTGATGCTAGTATACTGTCAGTACAACAATACAGGTCAAAGAAAAGTAACGCGCACCGTTACATGAACCCTCCCGGCTGAGGATTGAGATGGATCGTTTGGCTGTTGTGCCTAATAGGATATGAGCGACCGCGACGAGGTCCACATCATGAGAAAATGTCATACTGGGTCCACTGCCCCTGAATCCGCAGCGCGTTGTCCACTACTAGAAGCGCCTTCATTCGGATGTTTAGGAATAGTCGTCTTGGGAGGCGACTTATGCTGTAAGGTGTGATGAGTCCCTCGAAAGAAAGTCGAGGGACAACGAACCTGCTGCTTGTTAGGGTTCTTTGCAACGGTTCGCTAAGATGATATATTAGACACATCGTGTCCTATCGTCTATCAAGAAAGAACACTCACTGGCTTTCGTTTAGCGGCAGCCATCCTCGAAGGTCCCTCAGTTGTAGCATCTACTTTCGTTGGTGAGCGTGAAGGAGATCGACGATCGGCATCCTGGAGTAACTTTCGAGAACGTCGGTCAGGCTTATGCGAAGTAGGGTCTTTATGACTCTTCCTCTGTAGTAACCTGCTGAATATCGAACGGCCCCGGCATGACTCTGAAGTGGGGGTCACTGGTTGAGCATCCGGCGACTGTAATCCGACACCGGATGGGCCAAGTGACGGTCCCTCGTCCTCTTGAGGATGAGTGGAGGAAGCCGGGGACGGTGGCTGCAACAGAGTCAACACGGAAATAAGAAAGGAATGTGATCACGAACCTCATCAAAGTCAAACTCAGGAGCGGGCGTGCTCGACGGCACCTCGACCTATGCCATCGTGAGAACTCGATTCGAGGTTGAAACGAACGAACCGGTACCTCGAGCAGATCACTGTTGCCATCTTCACTGTGGCTGCCGGACTCAGGTGAGCCAGATTTTCCAGGATCTTCCTATTGTACATGTGGTGTCAGCGAGATTCTTCTGCTGACTATGAAGGCACAGATACTTACATCGAAAGGACCGTATGAGTCGGGAATAATCTTGCGGAGGTCACGAATGACAATTTTTCCGTTGAATTGTCCAGTTGCAAGATAGCAACAGTCTGGGGAGATTGCAATCGACTGTATCCGTTCACTGTCCTCGACGACAGGGCCAATCTGAGTCAGCATTGATGTGTCCAGGAACGAAGTGGAACGGTCTCTGAAGGTAGCAATAAATTTGCCATTGGTGGCTAGAGCTATAGAGTCGACGCCAATATTGCTGCCATTGAGAATCGGTGATTCAGCAAGCCGGGACCCAGTCAAGACATCAAAAGACCTGATTGTGTTGTCGCGGGATGGGGCAAATATGTGCTGACCATCGCTTGACCACGCAAGTGGAGTGACAATGCCATATTCAGGGTTAGTAGTGTCGATGGCGATGAGCTCGTCACTGTTATGACTGTCGAAGACATGGATGGAGCGACCGTAGCATGCAATGGCGATGTGGTCACCATTTGGGGAGAATTTGACTCCGTTGACATAAGTCTCCAGTTCAAGCGGGCCAACAAGTCTCTGCCCTGTCATTATGCTCCAGATACTTGCTTGCTTGTTGAAAGTCCCAGTGGCGAACCTGGTCGAATCCACGGAGACATCGACTGCCCAAACTGTGTCTGTGCCCTCCACATCGAGGACCTTTTCATGCATCTCTCCGTCCCACACGCATGCGCCCTTCTCATTCCCACACACAACCCATTTGCGATCCCTTGACACAGAGATGGTGTTCAAATCCATTCCCGATTGCTTTCCGACTTCCTGGCCATCTGCAAGTCGCCATCGTCGAATTCCATCGTCACTCCCGCCCAAAAGATGTTTTCCGTCAGGTTGGAATGTCACTGCCCACACAGCGCCAGAGTGACCGGTGTCAAGTACTATCGTTTGGTCTTGCTGAAATGTCAGCATTCCTCAATCACTCAGAGCTGCTACGCACTGGTATTCGTCGACGACATCTTCACTGATAGTATATAATCGTCAATGTCAAAATGTCAAGAAACAAGGCTCTTCGGTTTACTCGTGGTGCGCAATGTTGCTGTACAACACGTTTCCTTATTCCCAATATGACCTCTTCACGCGGTGCCTCGTGTCTTTGGCGCTTATTCTTACTCGGATCCCAGCTAGGTGACCTTGTGCCGACGACCAGTCCGAATCAGCGAAGCTTGCCTTCGTTACGAAGTGGAATCTGTGGTCGCTTGTTATATCTCGGTTGCAGGACTCGGTCCACGACAAGTGTACAATTCGCGTTATACCAACTCTCAATATATCGTGCGCGAGATATGGCTCGTTCTCAAATTCTGTTGGGCCAGAAGACACAAAATCCCAGTCGCCTCAACCATCTCATCCTCGGCCAGTCATGCCGCCAAGTTGACGACTCGTCGTGATTCAGTCTCAAGTCCTTTCGTCGCGTTCCAGCAGACTCCCGCTACTTCCCCAGCAAACACTCTTCGATTTCTCTTAAGTGCACTCCTCACTCTGTTGCTCCCACGGGGAAGAGATGATAACATCAGATTCTTCCCAAAGGATATCCATTGCAGCATTCGGGGAAGCACGAGCTCGCAGCCGTGCGAATACCCCCGTACTTTCATTCCGCCCTCCATCTGCTGCGGGCACCCTCCGCGTAGATTGCAATAGCAGACACCGACTACTTCTGTCCCCTCGGAAACCCATCTCGCACAGTCGAACACTACTGATGCTGTCAGAACTCGGTCTAAAGTTTGATGCGAGACGCAAGGAACAAGACGTTGAGAAGGATCAATCATTTTCTATCCCCCGGTGCTCGCTCTCTCTTCCTCGGCTTCTCCCCCATATCCTCATCTACGAGAACGCAGAAATGCGCCCTCTGATCGCATTATATCTCCCGCATTTTCTCACCTCAGACTAAAATGGACGCTCGACAATGTGCACCGACGACAACGACGACGAACCACCCTGCTCAGAATGACACTCAGACGCAACGTCTGTGTCTTCCGCTGCTTTCAATAGATCTGGGAACGATGGAGTTCTGCGGCGCATGGCCCTTGAAGAAATTGTGCTTCCTATCTGATCCCAACCTCGGCCGAATATCATAGCGAACAAAACCGGAGCGAAGAAATTTGAATACTATCGATCGTTTTAGAGTCTTAGACTGCACTCAAACAATTCAATCGACCCTTTTCTAATTCGTGTCCCCGGCGGTGATTCAAGAATCACTGCTTTCCTAGACCTAAACGTTCTCGTCCTTCCTATACGTCTCTCGGGAGCCCTTCAATTTTTGTCGTCTCGTGATCAGACCGACTGTCGATCTCGAAGTTTTAGGTCTGATTTTGGGTGACTGCCTCTCCCCATCGTCTTTCCCGTTCTCCCGACGACCCGATCACAAACACTGTCATCAACGCGAGACTTATCAGCCAAACCCACTCCATCCCCCCTAATCGCATAGCACACGCGTCCTTTTCACATTCAGCCGCTTACACGTACAGTTTTCCAGCATCGACACCTCGCATCATGCATATAGGTGTCACCGAAAACAAACCGACGCGACTGTGAACGAGGGCTGCACCTTCTTCCAGCGACGTTCCCACTCAAACTCTGCCCATCGCTTCATAACAATATGGGAGGAACCGAATTCACCTTCCTTGTCGCTATGATCACCACCCTCGTCGCCAGAAACCTGACGTGTTTGACCCCATGAGAAGTCGTCCAGGTGTCAGAACGCATAGGCAGGGAGAAGAATGTCCCTTACTGGAAGTGAGAAGCGATAAACAGCCATCCATCCGGGGTAAGCAGTCTTGCACGACGTGATGACAATTAGAAGGCCAGGAAGACCGAGGACGAACGGTAACAGGATGAGCGGAAGGGTCGTGTTGGCCATTAGGAAGATAGAAATGATGATGAGGTAGAGCATGAAATTGATAGCAACCAGTAAAACCAGTGTATCCTATCCCGGCGGCGAACTGCATCGAGAATCAGAAAGTTCCACCGAGATCACGGACAAGGACAAGCTCGGACAGTTTGTGGACGGTCGAATCAATCCAACGGCGACGTTGCGACAAGAGAACGCAAAAGGAATCAGGAACGATGGTCTTTCAAATCGTTTGTTCCCAGAACATGTTCTTCGTCGGGGAAAGGTCCCGAGCAATAGGGTAGTAAGGTACTGATCTTCACCAAGGAATCGCACATTCTTCTTGCGAAGCGCGTCGGCCACGTTTTCTGTGTAGTCCTCTACGATATCCGGGTTGGCCAAGACAGGTACCCAATCCCAGTGTCGCCTTTGGGAGATCTAATCCTGTACAGGCTGAAACCACCCGGTAAACAAATAACACCACCAGACACCATAGGCCTTGAACGCCTCGATCAAATGGTGTATGGTGCTCGAAGGCCCGACGCCCGAATGTTAGTAAGCGCATACATGGATGCAACATGCGCTCACCTTGTACCATGGTAACGAAGTTGTCGATTTTGACCCGCAGTTCGAACGTCCACAACAATGCACGAAACAGGCATGCCCCCAACAAGCCTCTGAAGGCGACCGCAAACGGAAACGGGATCGTGCAGAGGACGTCTGGAAGACATGATGGGACCGAAAGGTGTTGGAAGGGAGGGGATGTTGAAGAAGAAACGTGCGCGGAGAGAAAGTGACCGTACGTTTCGGGAAGAGGGAGATGTGAAGCGGACGAGTCGACGTTTCCTGGTGGTGGGGATAGATTCAGAGACCGGTTCTGTGTTGTCTTTCATCAAAATTTGTTACTGACGACTACAACAGCATCGCACGACGGAACGCTACCCAGAAACGATTCTGCAGCAGCACGAGAAAGCAGGGTGGCGCCAGCGCGTGAACGTGCCGTCGCGATGCACAAGAAAGACAAGGCGACCATGAACATATTCCTACAATTTTCTACATAATGGATGGGAACACACATATTATCGTAAGTACACGTTGATGCTAGCGTCATATACTGGTAGTACATACATCTGGCGCCTACATCGACCTCCGTGCATGCGTCATGCAGTGTCGAGACCGAGCACCCTTTCAGCACATTCTCGTGAAGGTTCTGCAACAGCTCTAATCAATCAGACACATGCCCTGCAATCTTGACGTCCGTGTATATAGACTTCATCGGTGACTAGACTATTGAGCGCATATCCTGGCGAGCTCTGTCATGAGTGCGCTTATACTGATATTGCGGGGTGACACGAACACAAAGAACCATGTCCACATGCTCCCAATTCACCACGGTATCGGCGCGAACCGTATTGAATTACCTGGATCAAGGCGCCTCATGTGTACCTGGGCGAATACACAACATCCAGGTGGGAAACGTGATCGAAAGAGTTGAGTTGCCTGCTTCTTGGTGATGCTGATCCACTGTAAGTGTAACGATGCAGGTCAAAGAAAGTGACGCGCACCATTAGATGGACCGTCCCGGCTGAGGGTGGAGATGGATTGGTTCCTCGTTGTGTCTAATAGGACATGAGCGATCGGGACGAAGTCCACCATCACTGGAAAAAGTCAGACTGGGTCCGCTGCCCTTGTATCTGTAGCACCTTGACTGCTCTGGGAAGCATGTTCGTTTGGACGGTTGGGAACAGCAGCTTTGGGAGCCAGTTTATGCTTAACATGTAATGAGTCCCTGCATACAAATCTAAGGAATAACGAACCCCTCGCTTTCTGACGGGCCCCGTAGTCGTTCGCTGAGATGATATGTCAGATACACCACATCTGACCGTCTAACCAAAGAAGAACACTTACCCGCCTACGTTGACCTGCAGCCATCCACGAAGGACCCTCGTTTGTGGCATCTGCTCTCGGTGGTGAGCGGGAAGGAGATCGACGATCTGCGGGCTGGCACGATCCTCCAGCAAGTTGATCAGGCTTATGTGAAGGCGGGTCCTTGTTACCCTTCCTTTGTAGCAACCCTTTTAACATTGAACGACTCCGAGATGACTCGGCGGTATCTGGTGTGGCATTTAATGACTGTGATAAAGCTTGGGACAGGTCTGGTGGAGGTACCTCGTCCACCCGGAAATAGGTAGACTCGGAGGAGGCTGGGGACGGCGGCTCGAGCAGCGTCAACACGGAAATAAAAGGAAAGTGAAATAATCACCAACCTCGTCAAAGTTGAATTCAGGAGCCGGCGCGCTCGGTGGTATCTCGACCTACACCATTGTGAGAACTTGGTTCATGGGAGAAACGAACGAAGTGATACCTCGAGAAGATCGTCACCATCTCCCTTATGTCCCTCTGGCTCAAGTGGGTTCCCAAGATCTTCCTGTTATATATGTACGCAATGAGCGCAATTCTTTTGGTGAGGGAATGACAAACTCTGACCGGGTTTGAGTCGGGCAATTTGTTGTCATGGCTGCCCGACGTCGATGGTTGTTCGTCTTGTTGTACTTCTTTGCCAGTAGATACCTACATAGTTTGTCAGCATGGGAGATCTGACATGCCAGGACTATGAAGGTACAAATACTTACATGGAAAGGACCATACATATCAGGGAGAACCTTGCCGAGGTCACGAACAATGATTTTTCCATCGCGTCGTCCAATTGCGGTATAGCTGCTGTCTGGGGAAATAGCAATTGACCGCATATATTCGTTGTCCTTGATCACTGGGCCAAGGCGAGTCTGTGTCGATGTGTCAAGGAACAAGATTGAACGCCGTGCGACGGCAGCGATGAATTTGCCGTTGGCAGCTAGAGCAATAGAGTACACATGATTGTCCTGGCCGTAGTCATTAAGAATCGGTAAATCAACAAGCTGAGACCCAGTGGCGACATCAAACGACCTGGTTTTGTCGTCGTGGCAGATGGCGAAAATCTGTTGACCGTCGCCCGACCATGCAAGCGGAGTGACGGGGCTCCACCGGGGTACAGTGATGTTGATTGTGGTGAGTTTGTCACCATTTCGGCTGTCGAAAATGTGAATCGAGCCAAACTGGCAGGCGGTGACGACGTGCTTGCCATTCGGAGAAATTTTGATTCCGATAACTCGATCGTCATGCCAGAGCGGGCCGACGAGTCTCTGCCCGCCTGTGATACTCCAAATACTCGCTGCACGTCCTGGACCACTTCTCGATCCAGTCCCAGTAGCAAACGTGGTCGAATCAGGGGAGACCTCCACTGCAGCCACGTAATTTCTGCCCTCCACGTCAATGACCTTTTCACGCAGCTCTGCATCCCATACACTTGCCCCCTCGACATTCCCACACACCACCCACTTGTGATCCCTCGACACAGAAATCGCGCACAACGTCATCCCGGTTTGCTTACCGACCTCTTGGCCATCTGCGAGTTGCCATCGTCGGATCCCGTCGCTGCCCCCGCCCAAAAGATGCTTTCCGTCGGGGTGGAACATGACTGCGTTTACATAGTCGGGGCTACCGGTGTCAAGGATCATTGTTTGGTCTTGCTGAATTGTCAGTGTCGTTCAATCACTCCTTGGAGCTGCTACACACCGGTATTCGTCGACGACATCTTCACTGATAGTATACAGTCGTCGGTATCGAAGTGTCAAGGAACAAGGTGTTTCAGTTTACCCGTGGCGCGCAATATTGCTGTACAACACGTTTCTTTATTCTCCGTGTGGTCTGCTCACACAGCTGCTTCAGAACTCGGTCTAAACTTTTATGCGAGACGTAAGGAACAAGACATTGAGAAGGACCAATCGTTTTCTATCTCTCTCTTCCTCTACTTCTCCCCCATATCCTCATCTATGAGAAAGCAGAAACGCGCCGTCTGATCCCATTGTGCCTTCCCGTTGGGGAACGTAGCCCCCCATATTGCCCGCTGTACTCTCCCAGCTTCCTTAAAGCCAAGGAACCGCTGAGACATCTGCATCGCTTCGCAAACCCAGTTCAATGCCGAACCTCGCGTATTTTAATTCAGCCCAAAACATGCGCTGGACAATGTATGGCGGCGGCGACGACAATTCAGACGCAACGTCTGTTTCTTCCGCTGTTTTTAATAGATTTGGGGACGATAGAATTCTGGGACGCACAACCCTTGGGGAAATTGCGCTTTCTTGCTGATCCCAACCTCGGCCGAATATCATAGCGGACACAACCAGGACGAAGGACATTAAATATTATCGATCGTCTTAGAATCTTAGACTGCGCTCAGATGATTCAATCGACCCCTTTCTCATCCGTGTCCCCGGTGGTGGTCCAAGGGTCACCGCTTTCCTAGACCTAAACGATCTCGCCCTTCTCAATGTCTCTTGGATGCCCTTTTGTCGTTTCGGGAGTAGGCAAAACCGTTGACAGAACCGCCCCACCTTTGTATGACTGACTTTCGATCTCGAAATTTTAGGTCTGGTTTTGGGAGACTACCTCTCTCTGAACCTGATCACAAACACTGCCATCAACGAGCGACCTATCAGCCAAACCCACTCCATCCCCCCTAATCGCATAGCACACGCATCCTTTTCACATTCAGTCGCTTACACGTACAGTTTTCCAGCATCGACACCTCGCATCATGCATATAGGTGCCTCCGAAAGCAGAGTGTCATTGGCGCTTATCCCGACTCGGATCCCAGCCTGGTGACCTCGTTGCGACCACCACCCAACTAGTTCGCTTGTCATACCTCGGCTCCAATACTCGGGTTCTTGGCGGGTGTGCAATTCCCAATGGACCGACACGCGACCCGCTGCGTTCAACACACGGCGCGTTCTCGAAAAGGGCGTATGCAAGTTTGACATCCAAGGACAGATCAAGACTTGACATCGTCGACGTCACTACTCTGGAGAGAAGGGGCAGGTATAACAGTGACCATTTCCAGGGAAGCTAATCGTAATAATGGTGATGCTCGCAAAGTGAGTCACTGCGGTTGTCGCTGTAATGTCTGTTTACTGAAGAGCTTATTGTTTCATCGACTCGTTTTCCGTCACGTCTGTCTCCCACTCCGCCTCGTATTTACTGTTGTCCTGTGGGTACAAACGGTATTTTCTAGCCCCTCTTCCAGATCCTCATGGGATAACCTAACCTATGCACCATCTCCGTACCCATCAAGTTTGACATTCCATTTTGGTCCGACGCAGCGTTCCTCCTCCGAGGCAAGTCGTCTCTCTTTGTTGTTTACAATCAATCACTCTAACCCGTTCATTGGTTCCTGGTGCGTCATCCAGACATGTTTGTCTTGGTACCCCAGGTTGACTGTCTCCCTCCGATGTCCATCGCGAGCCCCATTCGCCCCCTGCTGGTTAGGCACACAAAAAGTCTCTAGGTTTATTTTTTGGGCTAGAGGAAGCACAAATCCAAGCCCCTTTGACCTTGTTGTCTGTATCTAAACAGTCCTTCCGTCGGCGACTCATTGTCGCTCAATCTCACTGTCAGGCCCTTTTGCCACGTTCATGCAGACTCTCCCGCTACCTCCCCAGGGAATTCCCCTCAATTTTTCTAAGATTCACTCCTCTCCACCCTGCCCACGGACAAGAGGCGATCAGTAGTGTCGCCGATTTTTTCCAAAGGATCTCTGCTGGAGGTTCAGGGAGGCACAAGCTCTCTGCCTTGCGGGTTCCCTGGTTCATTCATTCTACCCCCGTGCGCTAGGGACACCGTCCACATTGATGGCAATGACAGAAAACGCGCATCGACCGTCTCTGTCGCCTCGGGTCTGACTGCCCACAATCGAATAAGGACGCTGCCGCTGCACTGGTGATGGTGATGGCGAATCTGTCCCGAAACCTAGTTGTGAACAGGCTGCGTTGACGGGACTCGCACATGTTGCGATGCAGGCGCGGTATTGTCCCTCACTTTATTGATGAAATGTCACACCCCCCAAGTCAGCGCTGCACTCAGTCGGATCGGGTGCCGATTACCCGGCCACAAGCGTTTGTTTGAATGTATCTATCCCATCCGGGAACATGAATCTCGTTCACCGTATACCGTGCTCCCCCGGCCTCCTCCAGAGCAGAGCATTGCTGAGACATGACTGTCGCTTTTACCAGTTCCACAAACCCAGTTCAATGTCGTCTCTCCTGCGCTTTTTCCTCAGTCTGAAACAGACGACAGCATCCCCCAACGATGACTGACCAACGTTGCTTGGTGGCGGGGTTAGTTCCAGAGACCAGTTATGTGTTCCAGTTCTCACCAAGCTTTCTTAATGACGAATACGACAGCATAGTACGACAGGATGCTTCTCGGAAACGATTCGAGGAGAAGCGTGCAGAAGACAAGGTGGCAACAGCGCATGAACCCGATCGCGACTACACGCTCATGTTATCCCCATACACTCTGGTAATACATAGCCCACCGCCTACGTCGTGCCTGTGTCATGTGGGATCGAGACTGAGCATTCTTTGAGTCAGACAGACATCTCATGTAGTCTTCTCCCGCAACCTACGCGACATCACTTCGGCTCTGATACAGCATGATGATAGCGCACCTCTCGTGTACTTGTGACGTGCAAACCCATGCCCGTCACCACGGTGCTGAACATAAAAATCGAACATGAAAACGCACACCTTCGTCTTAGCAGACATTCTTCCGGTTTGCAAAACCTCTAATCGATCAGATACTGTCTTCCAATCCCAAGTTCGCGTATAGACTTCACCAATGACCGTTGGGTGAAAATCCTGGCGAGCTCGATCCGATACGGACAGGCTTATCAACATTCATCCGGCCACCGCGAGATGACACGAACTCAAACAACTGTACAGTTGGTGTGGACATAGTCGCAATGCATCGTGCTATCTACATGTATTGAATTGAGTCGCCTGGATCAATTCAGTCCATCATGTGTACCCGGGCGAATACACAACAACCATGCGGGAAACGTGATCGCCAGGGTAGCATTGCCTGTGTCTGGTCGATGCTTACCGAGTGTCAGTCTAATAATGCAGCCTGACCCAAAGTAACGCATACCATCAGATGGACCCCCGCGGCCGAGGGTTGGGATGGATCGTTCGCTTGTTGTGCCTACAAAAGGTGAGTTGTCAGGACGAGGTCCCCGTCACTAAGACAGACGTACAGGATCTGCTGCACTTGAATCCGCAGCACGTTGTCCGCTATGAGAAGTACCGTGGTTGGGAACAGTAGTCTTGGGAGACGATTTATGCTATAAAGTGTGATGAGTGCCTGCATAGAAAGTGGAGGAGCAACGAACCTGCTGCTTGTTAGGGTTCTTTGCAACGGTTCGCTAAGATGATAGATTAGACATACCACGTCCAATCGTCTACCAAGAAAAATACTCACTGGCTTTCGTTTAGCTGCAGCCATCCTCGAAGGTCCCTTGGTCGTAGCACCCACTCTCGTTGGTGAGCGCGAAGGAGATCGACGGTCGGCATCCTGGCGCGACTTTCCAGAATGTCGGTCAGGCTTATGCGAAGTGGGGTCCTTATGACTCTTCCTCTGTAGTAGCTTGTGGAGTATCGAACGGCCTTGGCGTGACTCTGAAGTGGAGGTCACTGGTTGTGCGTCTGGTGACTGTAATCTGGAACCGGATGGGCCGTCGTCCTGAGAATGAGCGGAGGAAGCCGGGGATGGTGGCTACAGCATAGTCAGCACGGAAGTAAGGGAGGAATGTGACCACGAACCTCGTCGTAGTCGAATTGGGGAGCCGGCGTGCTCGACGGCACCTCGACCTATGTCATCGTAAGAACTCGCTTCGAAGGTGAAACGAACGAACTCATACGTCGAGGAGATCATCGCCGTCTCCGATGTGTCCTTCGGGCTCGGGTGGGCTGGATTTGTCATGAACTTCCTGTTGTACGTGCACAATGGGATCAGCGCAACACTTTTGATGATGGAATGACAAAACTGATACCTCGGCCGGTTTTTCGTCATGGCCACCCGACTCGTCTTGTTCCTTGCGAGTAGATGGCTAATGTATTTGTCAATGTGGCCCAGGGCTCATCTGACATGCAAGGACTACCAAGGCACAATACGCACGTCGAAAGGACCATACGACTCCGGGAGAATCTTGCGGAGGTCGCGAATGACAATCTTGCCGTCACGTCGTCCAGTCGCAAGATGACAACTATCTGGGGAAGCGGCAATCGACAGTAACTCTTCGCTGTCCTCGATGACTGGGCCAATTGGAGCCAGTGTCAATGTTTCCAGGAACGAAATGGAATGGTCAGTAAAGGCAGCAATGTATTTTCCATTGGCAGCTAGGATTATGGAGCCAGGATCGCTGCCATTGAGGACCGGGGATTCGGCAATTTGAGACCCGGTCGAGACACTGAAGGACCTAATCGTCTTGAGGGATGCGGCAAATATTTGCTGACCGTCGCTAGACCACACAAGTGGAGTGACCACACCGTATTGGGAGATAGTTGTGTCGATGGTGATGAGCTTGTCACCGTTGCGACTGTCGAAGATATGGATCTTGGACTCAGTGTGGTAGGCAATCGCGATGTGGTCACCGCTTGGGGAGAATTTGACTCCAGTGATGTCATTCTCCGATCCGAGCGGGCCAAAGAGTCTCTCCCCTGTCGTTATGCTCCAAATGTTTGCTTCCTTGTTAGTCCCAGTAGCAAATCTGGTTGAGTCAGGGGAAACATCGACTGCCCACACTGCATTTGTGCCCTCCATGTCAAAGACCTTTTCACGCAACTCTCCGTCCCACACGCATGCCCCCTCGAAATGCCCACACACGACCCATTTGTGATCCCTTGAAACAGAAATGGCTTTTGAGTTCATTCCCGTTTGCTTTCCAACTTCTTGGCTGTCTGTAAGTCGCCATCGTTGAATTCCAGCAC
>JBBPQE010000396.1:0-22420 GCA_038092335.1 Boletus vinaceobasis | reverse complement strand
CAACCGTGACTGCTACTGCCACAGGTGCAACCACTGCGACCGCGACGACAACCGCTACGGGCACGACAACTGCCACGGGGACAACGACTGCCCCAGCGACTGCTACAACCACTGCTGATGGTGACGGTCAGGGGAATGGCAACCAAAAGCGCTTCGACGATGGCAAGTATCATCCTGATCCCAAGTTCGATGACGGGAAGTATCACCCCGGGGAGAGCCACCGGAAGCGCTTCGACGACGGTCAGTACCACCCCGACTCCAATTTCGATGACGGCCAGTACCATCCCGATCCGAAATTTGACGACGGGAAGTATCACCCCGAGAACCACCAGAAGCGCTTTGACGATGGAAAGTATCATCCCGACTCCAAGTTTGACGACGGCCAGTACCATCCCGATCCGAAATTTGACGACGGGAAGTATCGCCCCGAGAACCACCAGAAGCGCTTTGACGATGGAAAGTATCATCCCGACTCCAAGTTTGACGACGGTCAGTACCATCCAGATCCGAAATTTGACGACGGGAAGTATCACCCCGAGAACCACCAGAAGCGCTTTGACGATGGAAAGTATCATCCCGACTCCAAGTTTGATGACGGTCAGTACCATCCTGGAAAGAGCCACCAGAAGCGTTTCGACGACGGGAAGTATCACCCCGACTCCAGGTTTGATGATGGCCAGTATCATCCCGACTCCAAGTTTGACGACGGTCAGTACCATCCTGGAAAGAGCCACCAGAAGCGTTTCGACGACGGGAAGTATCACCCCGACTCCAGGTTTGATGATGGCCAGTATCATCCCGATCCGAAGTTCGACGACGGGAAGTACCATTCTAGAAAGCTCGAACGAAGTGGCAAAACACGGGTGGGGCCTTCTGTTGCCTAGAATAGACCCATTGGGAAATTTGTTGGCTGGAAGTGTATTTTAGTTTGGGCCTTATACATTCTTCGTTCTTCGTTCATTTTCATGAGATCTATTGTGGACTGAGCAAGGCTTCGGCGGCTGAGCGCTGAGTATCTGACAGGCTCGATGTGTCTGGGCACGTTCGTAGCTGCCCTCTGTCGAACCAACAATCTTGTAGTCTGATACCAAATGCAGCGCCATCCGCAGTAGAGGTAATCAGCCGTGATACACCCCCAGGAAACTGAATTCTTCGCAACTACCGGGGCGAGTTGGGGTAGAAGTCATCATTGGACACCACACAAGTCCTTCAATACAATTGACATACTCGTTGCCTGATAGCGGGGACTTGTCGCGAAGGGCTAAAAAAAATTCCAACGAGATATACATAAAGCACAAAAAATATACGAAGTCATATGTGCGGAAGCCGCGCGACGGTTCGTGCATTGTCCTTCAATCCCAACCTCCGTATGCATCTAGACTTCGTCCACAACCTTCGAGTGAATATCCCAGCGGGTTTAGTCATAGACGGGTTACTGAGGTTCATACTGATTCTGCGAGGTAGGACGGACTTGAACAACTGTATAGTCGATGTGGACACACTCGCGATTCAGCATGGTATCACCGAATCAATGTGTCCCATCATGTGTACCCGAACGAATACACAATAAGCATGCGGGAAACCTGATTGAAATGAAAGCATCCCCAGATCCTTGCTGATGCTGATCCACCCTAAGTATAACAACATAGGTTGAAGAGAAGTAAAGCATACCGTTAGATGGACCATCCCAGCCGAGAATTGAGATGGATCGTTCGCTTGTTGCGCCTAATAGGACGTGAGCGATCGTGGCGAGGTCCGCATCACCAGAAAAAAAAAAACATACTGGGACCGCTGTTCTTGGATCCCCAGCACCTTGTCCGCTACTGGAAGCAGCTTCGCTCGGACGCCTGGTAACAACAGCCTTGGCAGCCGATTTATCCTGTAAGGTATGATGACTCCCTGCATACAAATCCGAGGAACAACGAACCTCTCGCTTTCTGAAGGATCTTGCGACCGTTCGCTAAGACGATATGTTGTGTTAGATACACTGCATCCGATCGCCTACCAAGGAAGGATAGTCACCGGCTTACGTCGAGCTGCAGCCATCCTCGAGGGACCCTCGTTCGTGGCATCCACTCTCGCTGGGGAGTGGGAAGGAGATCGACGGTGGTCAGGCTGGCGCGACTTTCCGGAACGTCGGTCAGGCTTATGAGAAGTCGGGTCGTTCTTACTCTTCCTCTGTAGCAACTTTTTGAATATTGAATGGCGCTGAGGTGACCCGGCAGTGTCAAGGTTTTCCCCAGGACGCGGCCCTGCAGGGGAGGTTATTTGTGGAGTATCCGACGACTGCGATAAAGCATGGGATGGCACCACGTCCTCCCGGCCATCAGCAGTGGTCGGGGACGGTGGCTGCAGCAGCATCAACAAGGAAGCAAGAAAAAAATGAAGTAATCACCAACCTCGTCAAAGTTGAATTCAGGACCGGGCGCGCTCGGTGGGACCTCAACCTATGCCATCGTGAGAACTTGTTTTGAGGGGGGAATGAACGAACGCATACGTCGAGGAGATCATCATCATCACCGTCTTCGCTGTGTCCCTCAGACTCGAGTGCCTGTGGATCATTGGATTTCCCAGGTTCTTCCTGCTGTACGTACACGATAGGGTCAGCGCGACTCTTTTGGTGACAGAATGGGAAGCACCAACTGGATTAGAGTCCGCTAGTTCGTTATCGTGGCTACCCGGGGTCGAAGGTCGCTCGTCTTGTTGTTCTTCCTTGCGAGTAGATACCTGATATAGTTTGTCAATGCGAGAGACAGAATGGGACTGTATCCGACATGCTGGGACTATAAGGCGCAAATACTTACATGGAACGGACCATACAAGTCTGAGAGAATCTTGCCTAGATCACGAATGATGACGTTCCCGTCACCCCGTCCAATCGCAAAACGGCTGGTGTCTGGGGAGATAGCAATCGACCGTATCTTACCACTGTCCTCAAAGACAGGTCCAATCTGACTCAGTGTTGATGTGTCCAGGAACAAGATTGAATGCGGCCGCGCGAAGGTGGCAATGAACTTTCCGTTGGCGGCGAGAGCGATAGAGTAGACTCCATCGCCATTATCGAGAATCGGCGACTCGGCGAGCTGGGACCCAGTAGAGACACCGAAAGCCTTGATTTTCTTGTCCTGGGATACAGCAAATATCTTCTGACCATCGCCAGACCATGCAAGAGGAGTGGCCGGGCTCCATTTGGGTATGGTGGTCTTGATGGTGATGAGCTTGTCGCCACTGCGACTGTTGAAGATGCGAAGCGAACCCCCATAGCACGCGGTGGCGATGTGCTCGCCATTTGGTGAGAATTTGATTCCAGTAATTCCCGTGTCTTTCAATGCTCCAAATGCTGGCTAGTGCTCCCTTTTTTCCCGTTCGAAGACTTGTCCCAGTGGCAAACCTTGTCGAATCTGCCAGTGAGACATCGACTGTATACACCTTGTTTCCGCTCTCCACTTGCATGACCTTTTCACGCATCTCTCTGTCCCATACACTTGCCCCCTCGTCGGTCCCACATACTATCCATTTGTGGTCCCTCGACACAGCAAAGGCGTTCAACTCCGTTCCCGTTTGTGTTCCTACCTCTTGAGCATCTGCAAGCCGCCATCGTCGAGTCCCACCCTCACCGCCACACAAGAGGTGCTCAGGGTGGAAAGCAACTGCGTATACCCAACCGAAGTGACCAGCGTCAAGTACTGTGGTTTGGTCTTGCTGGGTTGTCAGTATTGCTCGATCACTCCTCGGAGCTGCTACGCACCGGTATTCATCGACGACATCCTCAACGGTACACAATCGTCGGGATTGAAACGTCGAGGGACGAGGTGCTTCGGTTTACTCGTGCTGCGCAGACTTGCTCGATAAAACACGTCTCCTTATGCTCAATATGGTCTTCATGCAGTGCCAGTGCCTCGCGTCTTTGGCGCCTATTCTAACTCGGATCCCAAGCTTTGCAACCTCGTAGCGATGACCAGACGAGCGGTCAGCATCGACGAAATATTTCGCTTTTTCCAAAGGGAGTATGTAATTGCCCGTCATATCTGGGCCTCTCTTTCTGCGCCGTGTCGCCGACTGTCGTCGGCCTGAGGTATGAGTCTCTGCTTAGTCTAGGGTAATGTCTGTTCTGACAATTGGCACTCCAGTGGCTGAGTGGAACCCGCCCTCCATCGCAGCGACCTTTCCTCGCCCCTCCCCCCAATGCACGGTATCTTTGCGGTGACATATAGTGAAATATGTGCCGGGACCAACTCAGTTGATGCTCACCAAGGGTGATTACGATCGCGCTGACAATGTGAGCCGTATCAAGAGCTCGGCGTCCTAGAGCAACGCCACGTGCATCGGTAAAGTCGGTGGGTGTGTCTCGTATGGATTTTGAACCTTCATTTCGTTTCTTTTTTCTCTAAGCTTCCCGCTATGGATTAGATCCATAAAGGTCGTTATGGTGTGCATGACTTTCATTGAACCAATCCCAATGTTGGCCAATCCGTCACCGAGATTCGAGCCGAGCGCTAGTGCGACAGAGTACCACAACGAGGCAGAGTTATTATACCCCTAGTCCACCGCCTCTGCCTCAGGACGCGTGACCTTGGGTGGAGGTGGTAGATGCTGCGGGAACCCATGTGGTAAAAAGAAGTCCGGGATGAACCCCTCCATGACTTCGAACGTCCACACAAATGTTGCAAGCTGACTACGGCACTCGCGGGGTCTTGGTAGTGCGCACCGACTCGTGGCCTGAATTTCCAGCAGAGTGCCTGGGCGCAGAGCTCCGAGCCGTCGCCGCATCGGTCACTTGTCCATCTCACGGTAATAGGCATGACAGGACACTAACATTGACATTGGAGACAGTTGCTTCCTCGTTATCCTACTAATCCATACCTCGGAGGTTTTGTTTCACTGTCCAGGAACTAACCCATCGCGTAGTTTGTCACCCACTTGCAGCCTCAATGACGGCTCTCGCCACAACGTATGCATGCATGCATGCCGAAATCGTTCGAGTTCGGACACCTCTTCCAGCCGCATGCTCCATACTGACGACCTTGATCACAAACAGTCATACACGCAAGCTCGGCCGATGTTCAGATTGGACTCCATACTCCCCTTCATCGTACCACAAAGAAACGCTGCACATGTGAGAACCAAATCCCAGACTTTTTGTCCGGCTGGATGTCTCGCCATTCCATCCCCCCCTCGTATTCATTGCGCATTCCGAGCGTCGAACACTGTTACGATGTTGAGATCAACAGCCCTTTCGAGTCTGAATCCGGCGCCTCGGCGCTCCACATTCCTTGGTCGTTTCGAGAGTGCAACACCATGGCAGACCCTATAATATATACATCCCTTCCGTTAAAACGGTCATCCGGTTCATGGCAACAACTTTTTAGATGTTACTGTCAAAACGTCGCGCAAAAAAACGCCATCATAACTAGTTGCTCACGAAGACGCAGCTGAGCACAAACACGAAACACCGGTAAACCAAAAAGAAACATGGACTATATGAAAAAGAGAGAGACGTACTTATGTGAGGGGGAGGATTGAGGACCGAGTGGGGGACCGTTAATTCCTACGGAGCGTCGTCGTGAGACATGTCGTGCCGTTCACCCCAAGCCCGGGGGTACTAAGCTAAAGAGAGTTCGCAGACGAGAGCCCAGGGCAAGCGGGGAGAATAGAAAGGACCAAGCGCTGGTTAGAAATCGGGTCCATATCAAAAGGGCGCGTGGTGTCCTCGCTCGAGCGGGAGAAGACGCTAGTTGTGGACGGCCAAAGTGATCTGGCAACGGACTCTCGACACTCGAGCGCGCTCAACCGAACTTGCCATATTGCTGGTGAGGCGTCGTTTGGTTCCGCAATTCAGATTGCACACACACACACACGAGTGAAGTCACATTGTCGTATCCACAGTAACACAGATATCGCAGTCGAATAACTAACTTAAATAATGTCCTTGATATATTTGTGCATACTGGCAGCTCGGTCCAAGGACAGAAAGTAAGATGGGAACCTTAACATGCGTCCCCTAGTTGCCGAGCATCACCACTGGGTGTGTCTGTCCTCAGGCCGTCGTCGTGTTCGTGCTGCACAGTTGCTCCCAGTCCGCTACATGAGAACCGATCAATCATTGCAGTTTGCACTGGCACAATGAGGTACGGGACATACCTGGTACGACTGCTGCTTCTTGTTCAGCCGCTTGTTCAGGTGCTTCTGCCATCACGACAGCAAGTCCGCTAGACACGGAGATCAGTTCCGAATCATGTTAATCCATTCAAGTTGACGTACTGATGGAGATGCCAGTTAATGTGACTAGACATGGCACGTAAGATCGCAGTCTTATAGGACTCTCGAGGTAATCACCCACCAGTGGAGGAACCAAGGTCCCGGGTTATCCGTCATAAAACGGATGGTCACGTTGTCGGTGGTACTATTGCCCAAGGACGCGACATCGCGCCGGACAGGATTCACGAAATTCGTGACATTGCTACCCGCAACCCTCACAACATCAAATGCGTGCTGAAAAAATATTTAATAAGAGACAAAAAGGCGGAGTGAACCCACATACGCCGTGCAGGTGTATAGGGTGCTGGATTAAAAAACGCGCGGAGTCAGGATGGAACATCATTTTGCAAGCGTAGCACTTACGGGGAAGCCAGGAATGGTAGGGTTCTGGAAGCTTATTTCTATAACCTTATTCAGGGGGAGCTCATAAATGCTTTCGCTGGGCAGTAGTTGTGAAGGATGTCTTGCTCCACTGAGAATCTGGAGAAGTACAGGCACAGGAGGATCAACGTAGGAAACATTGCCGAGGCTAAAGAGCTCCCCGTTGAAGCCCAGAGTGAAGACAATGTTCACATCCGCCTGTCCGATCTGGGGTATCCCAGGAGCACCTGGGTCGATGAGTGGGTGAAGGTTGCCCTCATCGAATGAGAGTTCATATGGGCCAGGTGCTGACGTGGGATCTCGGTCTGGAGCTCCTTCATATCGCAAGATTGCTTGATTTTGACCGCCCTCGAAGCTGTCGGATTGGTCGGTCGAAGAACGAATCCAATAGTTCCCAACAGGCTGGCCTGCTGTAATAACTACAGAGTAACGTTGACCAGCGAGGATTGGTATCAAGTCAACTTCTACGGGAAGCACTTCGTTCCCATCTACCTCAATAATGGTCATCCGGTGACCATCAATTGTGAAGTTGAATGAAGGGTCGCATGACGTGGCAACCAAACGAAGGCGATATCGTAAGCCTGGTTTGACATTGATGACCGAGAGCGGAACCGATGGGCCACCGGCATAACGACCGCGGCCATTGATCAAGACCGAATCTGCAATCACCGGGTTGAAGCTTTCGCCGAGTTGGATGGAGGATGTGTGATACCTAAATCCGGGTCAACGCAGACCTTTTGCTACATAAAAATTTTCTTACCAGTCTGAGAGTGTGATAACCGTATTTTCTGTTTTGAACAGTAAGATAGAGCGCGGTCGGAAAGTTAATGAAATGTTACCATCATCAACGTCGTATAAGTGTGCTAGAGGGTCTTTAGGATCATAGATAACCAGTGGTCCTCGAAGTCCGTCACAATATTGAGTTGAGTAATGTGAGTGGTACCAGTATGTTCCACTCTGGCCTGTAGGAGTGAACCGGGCCGTGAACACGTCGTTCTGCCGAAGGGGGCACTGAGTTACGAATGAAGGACCGTCAGCCCAGTTGGACCCGTGCTGAAAAATTCCGTGCCAATGCTTTCGATGGAGCGTGAGGGTGCAGTTCGTGAAGTGAAATGCACGATTACTTACAATGCTAGTTTCTAAATACATGGTATCGTCCGTGAGGTTGTTGATAATTTGAATAGCAAACTGATCTTGCTAGAAAGGTATAAGTAAGCCAATGTAGATAAGGTCGTAATTCTCACCGTGTTGGCCTGGATCAACGGCGCAGGGAATACACCATTGGCAAGAGTCGCTCTACAAAACGTCAGGAACATGTCAAGATGTGATAATAAACATCAACTCACGATCGGTTGAACCCATCTGGTGCAATGAAACCGTTCGCAATATACAGTTGGCTCACAGGTCCGAGCACACTCCTTGGTGTAACGGCGCGCGTTGGTAGATCGGAGAACGACAACGCGTTGGAGATAGTGAAAAGTGAAAAGATCAAGATGGGCAGGGAAAACATTTCGAATATGGTGGGGAATTGCTTCGGCATCTTTAATTGCTTTATACTCGAGTGCATCGCTAATCGATCCGACATGACTTCAGTGACAAGTGGAGACTGAGCCTTCCGTCGTTCGCTCAGTTCTCGTGCCACGTTGCCTGTCAAACTTCCATGGCGCAGCGCCACGTTCATAAAAGCATGCGGGTGGCTACCACCGTGCTTTCATGCCAGTCCCGTCACTTACAAGATTGATAAAGCCAGGAAAGGACTCTGCAGGGGGGATAGTGGTTTTATATCCAGCGAGTTTGATCGCTACCGAGGTACGTGGTGGCTCCGGAGAGTTCCTCGCGAACATGTTGAGTAGGGAGCCATGCACAAAAGTCGACCGCTGATAGGCCAGTGCCCGTTCAATCAATGAAACCAACTTCCTTGTAGGTTATTTCTGGAGACATTTCAAAATCGTGAGATGACGGGATTTCCACTCAAACACACGACAACCCGTATTCACCGTTCCATAGACAGGCTTCCACTGATTTGAACCATCACAGCGATCGAACTGCCATGGTTGTGTATCTAGCGATGGGTGGCGTCGCAGTGACCCACTGTCTGTAACCTATACTTTAGAGTCAATCAAGAGAATAGTGTCAGTAGCAATATAGCGATATGTATTGAAAAACTGGCCTCACAAGCATCAGGGCATGATGTGGCCGTGTGAGGTGGCACTCCGTCACAGTCCGCCCGTAACAGTCCGCCCGTGAGAAAACCATACGATAACTTCCTCCCCTGGCCCACGGGTTTCAAGATGTTTCAAACTTCATACAGCCTTTAGGTGGGCTTCTTTGTCGGACCAAAGTCGCCTGAAAGGCCTTCCATCTCCGAGGTTCTCCAAGTCCCGGTTCGACAACACCACCCTGAAATAATATAAGGATCACGTCCGACGTGAGCAAGAAGGACCGCGACGGTACGAGTAGTATAGAGTGTGCGAAGTATGAATTTGGGCGCGGACAGCTGGCATGACAAGGCCGGGGGACCTCAGGAAAATGCACGGTGGCTGGTGCGGTCTAAGTGTCGCAGATCACAGGCCACCATCAAAAATTCCTGTCCACGGTCATAACTACAGACCAGTAGCCTGTACAACGATACATGCCAAGTACTGATCTCCAAAATTTCGTCAGTGGTCACAAGATGAGCCACAGGTGGACATGAAATGTCAAATGCAGTATATGACATGGTAATCTTCCCTTTTTTTTTCATCTCCGTCAGCGCCGTCTTGTGGATATTGTTGGAGATGTCCGCCGATAGATACCTCCACCTCCTTTGCTGCCTGGTTAAGCTACCCAGCCAGCCCCCTGATGGTCGCCGTTGCCCGCACTTGTACCAGACCGATATCCCAACTTCTCAGCCATGTCCTGTGTCTAGAGTTTCATCCCGGCCATCAATCCATTTGTGAACCCGGGCGTGAGCACGTGCACGCCGCGGCTTAGATGGGTAACATGTTCCAACTTGCCATGGGTTTCGTACAACGAGGTGACGAAGACGGATCAACTTCGATCTGGACGTAACGGACGAGTTTGGAGAGGAAGGCGATGATTATATGCGGGGTGAGAGTGGCACTAGATTTACCGCCGGACGGCAGGAGGGGGATATGGATGTGCGAATTCGACGTCAGCATGGGATTTCTTAGCAAGAACAAAAAAGGTACGACGAGACAAGAGCGGGTGCACCTACATGCCACCTCCCTCACTCCCTCATGAAAGTAGAGCTACAACCTCGGTAAAAGCTCTGTGTGAGACAGTGGGGCCCGGGTCACCTCCCAAAATACTGCAATAAAAGACGAGGGTGTCAAATCCTTGACATTTCTCGTCGATGGTCGATGCCGAGGATTCAACCGTCCATGGTGATGTTTATCATTCTTCGCGTTCAAAATGGTCCTCATCGTCGTCTACCACACGCGAAACAAAAGTGATGGGTACACGAGCATATACCCACGTTCGCATCGCACGCGCGCAACTTGAGTTTGCCGTAGATGGACAAGTAGGCTTTAGCACTCGCCGCGCCGAGAAACAATGGCATTACTATCAGCAATGAAGGCTCAAAGTCAGGTCCAAGTGCCTGGCAAATCGTCACCCACGTTGCACAAGTATCTGAAAAAGTCGCAAGATGAGTCGCAACCGGCGGCGATTGCTACAAGTGGTGCACAGAGTAAAAAAGGGGGTAGTCAAGGGGTGAAAAGGGCCATCAGACAATCAGATACACACCGATAAGCCCGGCACATTCCATGGTTTTGATACGCAACCCGTGAGCGTGATGGCCCGGATCATTCGAACGTTAAGCAGGAGAAGCGCGACCGTCCCGTAACGCTATGAGTCACCAAAAACAAATCCGACAGTTTGAGACAGAGAGTACAACGTTAACACACCTTGGTCTGCATCATGTCGAAGGCCCGTGCTTGCAAAGCATGCCAGAGACGACCCCGAGTCGTCACGTTTTTGGCGAGGTCGCATACGGTGTCGACGGATTTGCGTCACACAGAGTCGGAAGATTTGTGGGAGAGTGAGTGAAGGAGAGTTGATCGTAGAGGTTGAACTCTTTTTGACGTACAGAGCGAAAGAGGAGACGTCGAAGGAGTACCCTGACATCTGCACTTGAAGCAGAAGGGTAATTGGAGCGATTGTATCAACGTGGTGACTGAGCCAGGGCGAGCAAGAAAAAAGAATATGGATTATACGCCAAAAGAGTTGTATGTGTACGTGCGGTTCGCGACGTTCGCCACACGTAGGGAGGTCTAAGTTGGAGAAAGGAGGGTCGGGTGTGTGTAGATAAGAGTCCAGGGCACGAGAGAATAACAAGCTTGGGCAGAAACGTAGACAACGGAGCGAGGAGCACCACTAGGCTATGGTAATACCACAAGTTCATATTGTCAGACCTTCACCAAAGCAAAGACTAGAAAGGTCGGAAGTAATACAGCGGAAGCATGCAGTCCGAAAAGGTTTCGTGTAATAGTTGGCAGAAGTCATCAAATCTATGAGCGGGATATCCGTATCATTTCTCTTGTGGTGTGGAGGCGCGATGGATGTGTTAAGTGAACAAGAGCGTGACGGTTTCATTGGGCGCATACACCAAAGCACGCTGTCCTTTAGCGCACAAGATCATACGCGTTTAAAAAACCCAAGTAGTATGTCTGGACCTTCGCATTGCATTTCTTCCTGACGCTCCAAGGCAGACAGCTCGTTAGACATGGTTCCAAGTGAGTGGACAGGGGAGGGATTTGTTTATGATACGCTGACAAAGAACAGATAGAGCAGACATATTTGAACCAGAATGTCTAGAAACGTGCGCGAGAACAAATCGGACCCTCGTACCAGAGAAAACATGATCCTTTCCATCCTGGACTACCCGCATTCAGGTTGAAAAAGCCACCGCAGCGGCTCATGCATGACAATGAGTGATGCACATAAGTAATCAAGGTCACCTCCCAACCGAGGTCAAAGCCAACCCGAAAACGCAAACGCCGCGTGTCCCTAGTATTGTCAGGAATGCCGAACTAGGCGAGGTCACCGAATACAGTGGGTGGCAGTGGGGGCGGTGGACGTCAAGAAAGTGCGCGGCAACATACAGTCGTGAGCCTTCAGAGAAGTGGGTGCATAGGTATTCGTCATCTCGTCCACCTCGACGCAAAGCCCGTGGCGGTCGTCTCAAATAGGGTGTAGGACAAGAGATACCTTTTCGAGTAGATGTGAATGTTACGATGAAGTGTCAGCGTGGTATGTCGTGGAACGAGTGACGATTTGGTTGCAATGCGGATAGCTGCCCGTATCCGCTGGCGTAGTTTTCGTGACGTTTGATCTTTGTAAAGGAAGGATTCCTCATTGAAAACACAGCCAGAGATAATTTGGAGGTAAACAAGCGCCGAAAACAAGAGGTGATGGAGCATTTGTGCACTGGTCTATATCAAGTAAGGGCAACGTGTATATAATGTGAAAGAGGCATACATGGACCACAAGTCACAGCTTGTTTGTTGGCTCTCTCCGTGTCCCTGATGGCCGGTGCGTACCGAGAAGGCGGAGCTGCGTTGATACGAACCATTGGACAAGAACGCCCCCCGCCCACTGAATTCAATGTTAGTAGCCGGACATATACAGTGGCATTCTCAGCGAATGGCGAGTATCTTGTGAGCGGCGATGGCGAGGGAGTTCGAGTGTGGCGAGTAGAAGACGGGAAACAAATGGCAAGAATGACAAGTCAACGGGGGTTGTTTGGTGTCTCGCTGTGTCGAAGGACTGGAGCGAGGTGTTCGTCTGGGACGCAAACACATACAAACACGTCTTCTCTGCTTCTAAACATACCACAGCCACTGTCTGGGACGTCTGCTCGGTCGACTTTCAGTCTGTTCGAGTCTACGACAGCAATGATGGTCGCTTGCTCGTGGACACCAATGTTGCAGTAACCCCGTTGCACAACACTGGCCTCCAGTGGTCAAATGGCCAGCTGTTCGTCGTATCCGAGAGTGAAATCAAGCGAATCGAAGCATCAAGTCTCGAAATGGGCAGTTCACGATACCACCCTCTTGTGCACCGCCGTGCCACAACATAGGGAATTCTTGGTATGCTCTGCGGGTCGTACCGTCGCGTTTTGGGATACGCCGACACACACAGCTTGGTCTTATCTAACACGCCCAATCCATACGTTCAATCTCCAGACTCCCAGTTTCTCGCAATCTGTGGATGGGGTGGGAAAATCACCATAAAAGATCTCCAAGGTGTCCTACCTGCATTCTGTTGGACTGTAAGTATTCAAATGCAGCTGATAGGAATGGTTTTACTGCCAATCTATCCTACCCTGATCTTCATCCGACTTGGAAACTAATCTCTTGGTCTCTCAGGTACCATTCATTGACATCAGCGATACTGCACTCGATTCCTGGAAGCAGGATCGGCTCGCAGACATGGAAGCATCGTTGACCAGAACGATCACCGATTCTGGGCACCCGAACCATCACGCTCTCGCCAACAGAGCCCTCGTACGAGCGCATTTACAGCATTGGGACATAGCGATCGACGATGGCTACATCGCAAAGAGCATCGACCTCACCGGCGGGGGAAAGAAGAAGGGTTGTCGGATTTATGACTTGGTGTTCAGGTTCACTCATGCAAACGACGTGGACCTTCCCCTTTTAATCAAGGTGGGTATTTCGCTCACGGTGCGACTTAGTTGTCTCTGGACGGGTTATTTGCTAAGGCTGTCGTCTTGTTCATGGCCGGAGAGCACAACGATGCAATATCGCGTGTTGGCGACCCCATCGCTACGATGGACCTCAACTCGATATTCTGTGTGGTTCAGGCACGTACATAATACGCCGCTGCACGGCGATTATCGCCACTGACATTTCTAGCAGGCAAATATGTATCTCCTTCTCGGAAACTCGCGTATGAAGAGGGGCGACTACGAGGGTGCGGTGGAGTCATTCGAGCACGCACAAGCCCAAATGCGATCAAACCCCGGGCCTCATCTCTATCCGGATGGAAATTTGATCATCTCAATCTAACGGTTCGACGACGTCTTTGCGTAGCCTTGTGTGCAGCAGATCTCACGAAGGATGGAGGCGAATCTCTTCTGAACATGATAAATACCTTCCACGGAGCGGTCTATATCACCAAGTGGGTTTTTGGTGAGTGTATCCTCCCATAGTTTCATTGGTGTACCCCCGATGATTCTCCACAGATTTCGCCCAACGATGCCTCTCTGCTCCCAATAACGATGATGACACGGCCTCGAAGGCAGCTGAACACGTTAATGTGTAGACACTTCACGCGACTGTCGGCGGACCAACTCTCTGGTTACTTTTGGAAGAGTGGGCGAAAGCAATACTGGCGACCGGCCCATGGAGAGATGCCTTGGTTGTTGCCGTCAGTGTGAGTATCTCCTTTTACTCTGCTGTCTCTCGTGTGCCTGTCTTTGTTGGCAGTTCACAGCCCCAAGACTCACGATCTATCGTGCAATCTGTGAACGTCTCGAGACGATCGGCAACATAACGGACGCTAGCGAATTTTTTCGTGAAATGGTGGATGAATTCGCAGAGCAGGCAAATATACATGATGAACAGGCACAGTGGGTTCTTGGTAAGTGGTTTTGCATACCGTGGAGATATAGCTGATTATGTGACCATCGTGTGTTATATTTCACATTTCGCTGCTCAGGGAAACCGGAGCGCCTCGGGGGTACCGCAATGAATGCTGGACGGCATGACGATGCCATCTCCCAGTATTCAACCAGACTGTCCCTCGATCCGGCCACGCCGCAGAGTCTGTTCGTCAAGCGAAGCAAGGCGTACCTGGCTAGGGGTCTGTGGGAGGATGCATTCAACGATGTAAACAAGGTATGTCCTCTTCGTCTCGAGCAAATTAGTTTTGTCGACGACATCATCATTAGGTGATCATCTTCGATCCATTGTCTCCGTGGGGTTACGAAAGGGAGCATGCTGCGTTACACAAGGCAGGAGATTATGAAAGTGCAATAGATGCATTCGAGGCAATGTTCTCAAAGATGTCACAGTCACCTGAATTAGACATTCGCGGTGAGGGCGTTGAAAACGTGCTGGTGTTTGTCTACTGACCTTGCCTCCAAGAGCGTCATCACCAATACGTAAATCCACAAGAGACCGGGGCGACATCCACACGGTCGTTCAGGACACCATTTGTGATATGCCGCGTGTGCTCATTAACACCATCTCTGGTCGCCTTCTCAACAAAACAGAGCAAGCTGCCGCATTCGAGTTATTTCCAGTGTTCAAATAATTTGTGTCCTCCATGACGATTCAAACCGACCATGCCTGGATCGAACATGAGGTGACACAGTATTACCGTTGTGCCATGTTTTCGCACGAGTGGGAGATAACGAACCCCTGTTCGACAAAGTGATACGCATCGTGGTGTACGAACTCAAGGCATCTCCTACCCATGACAAGCTGCGAATGTCTTGCAAGATTGTGCAGGATGCTGGATTTTATTGAGCATGGAGCGACACCTGCTGTATCAACAAAGCGGGTCATTTTGTGCTCTAGGAAGCCCTTGTTGCCATGTTCAAGTGGTATCAAGGTTCTGCTGTCACAATTGTCCTCCTCCGTGGTGTTCACTTTCCGTTGCGGCGCGGCGATCTGGCGAGGAGTATTTGGAATACTCGCGCCTGGACATTCCAGGAATATCATGCTTCCAAGGTAGTCTGGTTCTACAATGACGACTGGACACCGTATTTGAACCTCGATATTCCCAACCACAAGGAGTCGGTGGAGACCATCTCGGGGATGGAGGAAGCAACTGACATTTCAGTGCAATCCTTGATGACGCTCCGACTTGACTTATAATACATACGAGGGAGGTTGTGTCTAGCTTCGCAACAACGGACGACCTTCGTCAAGGATGCAGCATACTCGTTGCTTGGGATATTTACCCTCTCCATGCCGATAATATACGATGAAGGGGATCAGGCATTCGGGCGGCTCTTGGCGCAACTACTCGCAAGCTCGGGAGGCACAAGCATCCTTGCGTGGACAGGGGGCTCTGACAGCGTTAATAGCTGTCTCCCTGTCAATATCATTGTGCTTGACCAGTTGTCGACCATCAAAGCTGCCAAAATGGATATGATTACTGCCAGATTGCGTACTTCGCTCAATCTCACCTTGGCCATGAAATTGTACGACCGCCTCAACGAGCCCTCTGTACCATCATTTGCAGGGAACGGAAAACGGATGAAACTCGCATTCCAACTTGGCCGTGTATCGCCGTCCGGATGTATATTTCGTGCAAGGGCGGATGCTCTCGGGATTGTACAGATTAAGACTACAGAAAATCTCTCTCGATTGGATTCGCTGATTCTTGTTCACCCCTGGATTGACTTCCTGCTCGACCGTCACCCCGTTGGAGATATCACAAAGACAATTCCTGAGGAGAATACAAACGACCAGTCTTCTTCGCTAGACAATTCGCCATCGCCCTCCAATCCTGCCATTGTCACACCAGTCACCATGCAAATACGAGCGTCTCGCCTCGTTTCTCGCCTTGCTCAGCAGTTTAGTACACGGCCCTCCGCACCTCGAGGCGCAGGATCTCTCGTATCCCCTCCACCCGTATCGCTGGCGGACAGGCAGATGCAAGCACTTCGACTCGTCGCTCGACCGAGACAACCATTCGGTGCCCTGTTGGTCACGCCGACACGTCAAAATGTGGCAGAGTACGGGAGGGTGGCTGCGGAGAGTAGGATCACTGTCCAGGTGGAGGAGATCACGCCGAGAATGTTGAACAAGCTGGTGGATGGCGTACGGATGTTGGATGTGGTCTGATGACTTCTACTGACTTCTACACGAGACCCATTTGGACCGTACACGCTTACTCTGAATTACTTTCGACCTTTCTGGTCTCTGCTTTGGTGAAGATCTTGAGAAGGTGAACTCGCAGCGTCATTGTGGCCTTCGAAACTTCCCTTCCTCGAATCCCATTAATTTCTGAAGACATCCTTCGATCGACGCTCGTGGATTCCGGGGGTTGTGTCGTTGACCGAGACATGCTCTGTCACCGTCGCGGTGCAGTTACGTCCAACAGTTCCCATATCGGGATCATTCAGCGGGGCAACTTGCACAGGAGTCCACATAAACATTCATTGGTTTGACTACTGGAAGATCAGATGACGAAGAAATTGGTACACTCGAGAGACGGGCCAGAATTAGGATTGGTGCGAGCCCGGAGATACGGACGTGAACTCTTGGGAAACCGAAATCGTATTATGACCTCATGTCACGGCGACGCCGAACTGCGAGAAGTGAGCAACACCAAATAATGAAGATCGACTGTGATCCTTGCCTATGAACTGCAAAGTTACTGCCATGTTCCAGTGATTTGAACCATGCTCTATAAATGGCGCCGCCTCTGACAAGCTCTCGGCCTGATGTGTTGATCCCGGGATCACGCTTCCCCCAGCAGAGTGACAACGTGACGGCAATCCAGAAGAAACGATGATGTGGTAGTGCGGAGAGTGCAGACCAAGTCGGAAATTTACATTTCACCGATACGACAAGTACGCATGGCACTCAAGTCGTTCGGTAACGCGGACTCCACTTCGGCAGCCATGAGAAGCGTGTCTGCAGTAGTGCCAGTGCCAGTGGGAGGATCGTGCCAAGGTGCACTGGCCAGTATTTCAAGCCGGGACAGGCAACCCGTGCTTTGCGCTGAGCAAGGCCAGTCTTTTGACGATTGCTGAATCGTCGGAATCAAGGTACCCCTTGGCATGTTGTGCAGCTTCAAGATCGTAGGGTGCGATGTCGGCGAATCGTATGGTTGAAAGAGTAGAGGATATGCTACGAACCTTCTTCGAGCTCTAGCAATGAGTCTGGATTCTGAGAGTTCAAGAACGACGTGATTGCAGCTACCGCCCCACGGAGGTTGCCAATCTCTCGACCGAGAGAGACTCCCATTTGGTGTAATCCTGCTTGTAAAAGCGTAGTGAGATACGTCTGCTAGTAGCTTACATTGGTGAATTCAGAGGTGATCTTGGTCCATTCAACCTCCGACTGGTGAGGCACCCGTCCGATTCGTTTGGTTCAACTTGAAGCAGACATGAATGGACTTTTATTGTCGTATCCACAGTATCACAAATACCGCAGTCGAATAGTTACTTAAATAGTGTCCTTGATATCTTTGTGCATACTGACAGACCCAAAGCCAGAAAGTAAAAGCGGAAACCTCAACATGCATCCCCTGGTTGCCGAGTATCACCACTGGGAGTGCTTGTCCTCAGGCCGTCGTTGTGTTCAACGTGCTGCACAGTTGCTCCCAGTCCGCTACGTGAGAACCGATCAATCATTGCAGTTTGCGCTAGTACGATGAGGGACGGGACATACCTGGTACTACCGCCGCTTCTTGTTGAGCTGCTTCTGCCGGTGCTTCTGCCATCACGACGGCAAATCCGCTGGACACCGAGATCAGTTCTTAATCATGTTAATCCATTCAAGTTGGCGTACTGATGGAGATGCCAGTCAATGTGACTAGATATGCACACGTAAGATCGCAGTCTTATAGGACTCTCGAGGTAATCACCCACCAGTGAAGGAACCAAGGTCCCGGGTTATCCGTCACAAAACGGATGGTCACGTTGTCGGTGGCACTACTGCCCAAGGGCACGACATCGCGCCGGACAGGATTCACGAAATTCGTCACATTGGTACCCGAAACCCTCACAACATCAAATGCGTGCTGAAAAAACGTTTAATTAGAGACAAAAAAGGCGGAGTGAATCCACATACGCCGTGCAGGTGTATAGGGTGCTGAATAAAAAAAAACGCGCGCAGTCAGGATGGAATGTCGTTTTACAAACGTCGCACTTACGGGGAAACCAGGAACAAGAGGGTTCGGGAAGCTTATTTCTACGACGTTATTCTGGGGAAGTTCATAGATACTTCCGCTGGGCAATAGTTCCGAAGGTTGTCTTGCGCCACTGAGAATCTGGAGAAGTACAGGCACAGGAGGATCAACGTAGGACACATTGCCGAGTATATAGAACCCCGCGTTGAAGCCCAGAGTCATGACAAGATTCACATCCGCCTGTCCGATCTGGGGTATCCCGGGAGCACCTGGGTCGATGAGTGGGTGAAGGTTACCCTCATTGAACGAGAGTTCATACGGGCCAGGTGTTGACGTGGGATCCTGGTCTGGTGCTCCTTCATATCGCAAGATAGCCTGATTTTGACCGCCATCAAAGCTGTCGGATTGGACCGTCGAAGAACGAATCCAATAGTTCCCAACGGACTGGTTTGCTGTAATAACCACGGAGTAACGTTGACCAGCGAGGATGGGTATCGAGTCAACTTCCACAGGAAGCACTTCGTTCCCATCTACTTCAATAATGGTCATCCGGTGACCATCAATTGTGAAGTTGAATGAAGGGTTGCATGACATGGCAACCAAACGGAGGCGATATCGTAAGCCTGGTTGGACATTGATGACCGAGAGCGGGACCGATGGACCACCAGCATAACGACCAAGGCCATTAATCAAGACCGAATCAGCAGTCACCGCCCCGAAGATTTCGCCGAGTTCGATGGAGGATGTGTGATACCTGAATCTGGGTCAGTACAGACACTTTGTTACATGAAAGTTTACTTACCAATCCGAGAGTGTGATAACCGTATTTTCTGTGTGCAGTTGTATAATAGAGCACGATCAGAAAATCGATGAAAGCTTACCATCATCAACGTCGTATAAGTATGCTAGAGGGTCCTCAGGGTCATAGATAACCAGTGGCCCTCGAAGTCCGTCACAATATTGAGTTGAATAATGTGAGTGGTACCAGTATGTCCCACTCTGACCCGTAGGAGTGAACCGAGCCGTGAACACGTCGTTCTGCTGAAGGGGGCACTGAGTGACGAATGAGACACCATCAGCCCAGTTGGACCTGTGCTGAAAAATTCCATGCCAATGCTTTCGGGGGAACATGAGGGTGCAGTTCGCGAAATTGGACCCATAATTACTTACAATGCTAGTTTCTAGATACATGGTATCGTCCGTGAGGTTATTGATAATTTGAACAGCAAACTGATCTTGCTGAAAAGGTATAAGTAAGCCAATCTAGATATTACCGCAACTCTCACCGCGTTGGCCTGGATCAACGGCGCAGGGAATACACCGTTAACAAGAGTCGCTCTACAAATCGTCAGGAACATGTTCAGAAGTGATAATCAACATCAACTCACGATCGGTTGAACCCATCTGGAGCAATGAAACCGTTCGCGATATGCAGTTGGCTCACGGGCCCAAGCACCCTTGGTGTAACGGCGCGTGTTGGTAGATCGGAGAACGACAGCGCGTTGGAGATAGTAAATAGTGAGAACGCCAAGATGGGTAGGGAAAACATTGCGAATACGACGGGGGATTACTTCGGCACCCTTGTACTTCTTTTATACCACTAACTGGTCTGACATGACTTCGGGTGCTATCTCAGTGACGAGTGGGGCTGGGCCTTCAGTTGCTGGCTCAGTTCTTGTTCCATGCCTGTCGAAGTTTCACGGCGAAGCACCACGTTCATAAAACCACGCAGGTAGCCACCTCCGTGGATTTGATACCGATCTCGCCACTTACAAGACTGATAAAACCAGGAGAAGATCGGACTGTACAGGGGTGATAGTTGTCTTGTAGCCAGGGGGGGTATTAGATCGCTACCGAGGTAATGTGGTAGCTCAGGAGAAATCATTTAGGTTCCTCGCAAACATGCTGAGTAGGAAGCGACGCACAAGAGCCGATTGTTGATAGCCCAGTCTCCAATGAATCAGTGAAACCGACTTCCTGAAAACACCACTGGAGACGTTTTAAATCATGAGATGACGGCATTTCCACTTGAACATACAACAAACCATAATTACCGTTCCATGATAGGCTCCCACTGTTTTGAAGATAGATGGGCACCATCACAGAAATTGAACTGTGGTTGTGTATCCGGCGAGGAGTGGCGTAACGTAGTGACCCACTTTCCGCTATCTAGACTCGGAGTCAATCGAACGAATGGCGTCGGCAGTAAGATAATATTGAAAAACTAACCTCACAAATTATCCGTGGAACGGTAAAAACGGGTTGTCATATATTTGGATGAAATACCATCATCTCGTGATTCCAAAACGTCTCCAGAGATGTTTTGAGGTCGGTTTCACTGATCCGAAACATCAGGCCATGATGGCCGTGCGAGGTACACGGCCATTTTGCGACGCATATGCCAAGAATCCTATGTCCGCACATAACGCCAAAGGTTCCTCAACAGTCGTTGGCCAATCGCCAGCAATTATATATTATGCAACCCATCGCGAGCACGCGGCACACCCGTTGCATTGGTTAATACCGTTGCATTGGTTGGTACCGGTGGAAGTTCCCTATGGGCCATGGAACGACACCGACGAACAATCTGCTGGTACCGCGAGCATGGCGAACGGATCCGTCGAATCCGGCAATTCGAACCTCACACACATCAGTACGTGCTCGAGTCGGTGAGACTCGGAGCAGATGGACTGTGAAATGGTGTGACGGTAACACTTGAACCCGCGGGATCTCGAACCAAAGTCCACCTCACGCCGTAGAATTGCTATCCGAGGGGTGACAGGATCGCTGGACGCAACAAAGTCAAACCTCGTGGAAGTCAGAAGTCGAAACCGAAATTACTAGTAGCTGTACATACCATGGAGGAAGACATCATTAAGGGCCATTGGGTGTATAGTTTGCGATGGGCAAAGTTGTCCAGAAGGATGACAAGGGTGGTCAGAAGAACCTTGCTAACTTGAAGTCGTCGCAAGCCACCGCTGCCCTGATAATGTAAGCCAGCTGACTGATATGGTCAATATTATTTTACAATGTACCTTGGGATAACAGCGAGGGTTAACTTTCTTCCGACCTCTCAATCGTCGATGCCCCGCCGCGCCAGTCAACAAAAGTTCGTTGCCTCAGTGACTTATCACCCCCTGTGAAAATCGGATATGCCCACATAGTACCCAGTAGTACTCAATCTGATTTTTTCCTACTCCGCCAAAAAAACATATGGTGACTGAGCTCGACACACAAATGGGAGGGTCAGCATATTTCATCATGCCTGGATGTGTCCTTATCTGACAGGGTATAAATCTATGGCCTATGGCATATAATGGCATATCTATGCATACGAGCATTTGTACCTTTTCCCTGTCATCGAAACTGCTCGGATCATCCCTGATATGATCTGAAATGATTTCTTTGTATATGACCGTACACCCTAAAATAGCAATGCGTCAGGATACCTCCTCCCGCCTCCCGCCACTGCCCGCATCCCGATCCCGTTTCCCACCACTGCCTGCCCCTCCCGATCCCGCCCATTGCTCCTCTGCTCCCTGCCTAATATAAGGTACCTGTGGACAGTATTCGTGTTTCCCATTTGCCATCATGTACCTGTATGATAGTTAGTTAGAAACAATTGTCTAAGAGATGACACTGCTGACGTACCAACTCTGCCGCTTCCTTCATCAGCAAATTAGAGTGTTGCTTATTACACTTATTGTACTGCTTATTCATGCTTATTCAACTTATTTAGGTCGAGAACTTCGTCTGTAGTGTAACTTAGAATAAGGAGAATAAGGATCATATAAGCTTATCCTTGCTCTTGTATCGCACTTATTCTTCTTATCGCACAGTAAAAAAAAGGAGAAAAAGTAGGTTTATTAGTCACACCGCACCGTCTACTGTAAGCAAAAAAAGCAAAGAAAGTAAAGAAAGCAAAAATGGTACGATACCGCAG
>JBBPQE010000395.1:0-22503 GCA_038092335.1 Boletus vinaceobasis | reverse complement strand
AAGGCGCCATACTGACAAGCATCTTCAGATCCATTGGCAGTTCCTTCGAGGCCATCGTAAGTGTACATTCATGTTTCGTCAATTATCGCATCGCTAACAAACGGTAAACCTTATCAGTATAGAAGCCGGCCCAAGTTCTGAGCGAGATGCTGTACGCTACAACTGTGTCTGTTTGAAGCACAACTTTGGTCCCCCCCACATTGTGGCGTCCATAACATGGTACCCGCATTTCCAAGAAGCAAGTTCAGAAGAAGAACGCAGGCGCATGCGCTTGGAAAAATTTGAAGTCGAAATTGCCGGTGGCAGGTTAAGCGGTTCTGTTAAACCAAGAAGATCCAGAGGTTTGGCGTCACGTCGGCGCAATAACGTTCCTCCTGCATGCAAGAGGGCCAAGATCTGCAGAACATTCCAACCGGGCCTTCTGCAGGACTTTCCTGCTGTAGCAGCCTCCATTGGCAATGACGAAGTATGTATCCGTGTTGTAACTAAGTTGAAAGTATCTCACCATATGCAGTCTGCCCCACCGCAGACCTTCACCCAGACTCAAAACCATGCACGCCAATGATATGTCCGTGAAGGAATGTCGGCGGAACGATGTGAGAATCACGTCTGCTACGGTTTCGAGGTGAGGCCGTTGCCTGAAGTGGGTTGCCTGCCAATATTTGCAGGGATCATCGAAACACGTCGCTGCTTTGTACTGGCATCATCACAGTCATGGAAATTGGCACAGACCTGGGCCATATTGTGTCGCGTATGAGTGTTAGCGATCATCAAGCATGATGAACTCCTTCATCATGGACAAACAAGGTTGAGCGTCACTTGGGTGCGCTTTTTGCATCCTTGACTAAACATTGGTAGCCCCAGTAGACTGTCTTCCCCCGACATCCTACTCGAGTCCATTCGAATCCTATTTTCCCCCCGCTGGTCAACATACAAAAAGTTTCCAGGCTTATTCTCTTGGGCCAGAGAACGCACAAATTCTGCGCTCGGACAGGCGTTACGCCTTCGCCGACATTCTTGGGGCGGCCTACAAGGGCGACCGGGCAAATCCCAGCACAGAATCGAGCTGGAAGAACGGCCGGTAATGTCTCATCCTCACCTCACGCGAATCAACTCTATGTTTTGATTCTGGTGGACGAACACCGCGCTTGTAACGTGCACGGCATTGTTGTTGCAATGATGCTCACCGCACTTATTCGTTTGATGATCATTTCATTATTTCTCGCAGCGTTTCTTTGCACCCTTTTTTAATATTCCCGTTGACTTGCCCTGCCTGCTCTTTACTTCCTCCTTGCTTTCTCAAGCTGCCAGGCATTCCCTTTTCCACTTCAGCTTGCACCACGATCCTTAGGCGTTTTTATCACCGTTTCGAGTCGCCCTCTTGTTCACTTGGCGCGATCATACACATACTTTTTGTTTTGTTTTTTCCTTCAACCCTCTCGCTCTGATTAATTGGATGTTATCATCTAATCCAAATCTCGGAGTGGATATCACAGCTAGCCTAATCATCCACTCGCTTATCAGGATCGGATGCTGCGAGGTGACACGAACTCAAATGTATAGTCGACGTATACACTCCAAATTCAGCGTGGTAATTACTTGCATTGCATTGGATCGCCTGGTCAATCCGTCCCATCGTGAGTATCTGGACGACAACACACAATCCACGTGGGCAACGTGATCGCGAGCGTAGAGTAGCCCGATACTTGCTGATGCTGAGCCGCTGTAAGTCAAAATATGTAGCTGACAGAAGCGTAATGCGCACCGCTACATGGACGCCCGGGTCCAAGAGTTGCGACGGGTAGTTTGCTTGTTGCGTCTAATAGGAAGTGAGCGATCGTAACGAAGTCTATATTACCAGAAAAAGTCATACTACGTCTGCTGGTCTCGCTTCCGTAGCGCCTTGTCCGCTGCTGGATGAGCCTTGGTTCGGACGCTTGGGAGTAGTAGTCTTGCCATGCGATTTATTCTGCAACGTGAAATGAGTGCCTGCAATACAATTCCGAGGAAGAACGAACTTGTTTCTTAACAACAGGTTTTGCAACCGCTCGCTGAGAGGATATGTTAGACACATCGCATCCGTTCGTCGATAAAGGAGTGCTCACTTTCTGACGTTGACCTGCAGCCATCCTCGAAGGTCCCTCGTTCGTGCCATCTATTCTCGCTAGTGAGGGGGAAGGAGATCGACCACTGGAAGCCTGGCGTGACTTTCCAGAACGCCGGTCAGGCTTATGTGGAGCTGGGCCCTTAGCCTTCCACTGCAGAAACCTTTTAAATATGGAACGGCCCTGGGACGACTCGGCAGCATCAGAGTGGTCTCCCGAGCGCGCATCTGGATGGGACGGGTCCCGTGGAGGTACCTCATCTCCCCGGTAATTAGCGGAGGAGACGGGGGAAGGTGGCTTTAGCAGCGTCAACACGGGAGCACGAAAAGAAAGAAGTGAATGCGAACCTTGTCAAAGTCAAATTCAAGACCAGGCGCGCTTGACGGCAGCTCGACCTATGCCAAAGTGAGAACTCACTTTGAGCGGGAATGAACAAACAGCTACCTCAAGGTGATCGCCATTGTCATCTTCATTGTGTCCCTCAGACTCGAGTGGATTAGTTTTGCTAGGTTCTCCCTTAGTTACACACACGACGGAATCAGCGCAACCCTTTGGGTGACGGAATGACTAACACTCACCAAATTAGAGTTGTCATCGTGGCTGCCATCTTGTCCCTCCTCGTGAGTAGATACCTACATAATGAGTCAGCATAGGAGACAGGATGGAGCTCTATGAAGGCACAAATACTTACATGGAATGGACCATACGAGTCCGGGAGAATCTTGCCGAGATCACGAATAACAACTTTCCCGTTACGTTGTCCAATCGCGAGATAGCTACTGTTCGAGGAAATGGCAATCGACCGCATCTCTTTGCTGTCCTCGATGACTGAGGAGTCAATCCGACTCAGTGAGGAGGTGTCCAGGAATAAGACGGATTGGTCTGCAATAGTAGCTATGAACTTTCCATTGGCAGCAAGAGCGATAGAGTGAACTAAATTGCTGCTAGCATGGAGAATCGGCGATTCAGCGAGTTGGGACCCATTAGAGGCACGGAACGACCTGATCGTCTTGTCTTTCAACGTGGCAAAGATTTGCTGGCCGTCGCCTGACCATGCAAGCGGAGTGGCTGCAGTGACGTTTGATGCAGTGACATTGATGTTGACCAGCCCACCACCATTGCGACTGTCGAAGATGTGGATGCTGGAGTCATAACATGCAATGGCGATGTGGTCACCACTTGGGGAAAATTTGATTCCAGTGACATTGTTGTTCAGTTTGAGTGGGCCGACGAGTCTCTTCCCGCTTGCGATGCTCCAAATACTCGCTGCGTTGTTGTAAGTTCCAGTGGCGAACGTGGTCGAATCAGGGGAGACATCGACTGCCGACACCGAGTTCGTGCCCTCTACTTCCATGACCTTTTCGTGCAACTCTGCATCCCATACACTTGCCCCCTTGCGACTCCCACCACACACCACCCATTTGTGATCCCTCGAAACAGAAATGGCATACAACGTCATTCCCGTCTGCTTTCCGACCCCTTGACCATCTGCAAGTTGCCACCGTTGAATCCCATGGTCACCCCCGCCCAGAAGGTGCTTTCCGTCTGGGTGGAACACGACTGCGTACATCTCGCCAGAGCCATCGGTGTGGAGTACTGTCGTTTGGTCTTACTGAATTGTCAGCATCGCACAATCACTCCTCAGAGTTGCTACGCACCGGTATTCGTCGACGACATCCTCATCAACAGTACACAATCGTCGGTGTCGAAATGTCAAGGAACGAGGTGTTTCGAGTTACTCGTAGGGCGAAAAGTTGGTCCATAAACACGTTTCCTTGTTCTCAATATGGTCCCTTCACACATGTCTTTGGCGCCCATTCTTACTCGGTTCCCGGTCAGGCGACTTCTTTGCGATGACCAGGCAAGTAGTCATCGTCATCGGGGAAATGTCCCGTCTTCCGGTCACGACTACATGATTTGGTTCACGAAAAATCTGTATTTGACCAACTCCGAATGCTGCGCACAAGATATACGTGCATCTCAGCATGTTGTCGAACATGGTGCGCTAGTGTAGTTTGGATTGACGCGCAGACAGAGTTGTGTCCCGTTGTATGGACGGCGTTCGTCTGGAGTTTGACGGCCGCACGCACGAGCGACCTAGGCATTCTCACCCTCCTACGGTACCGTCTCTTGGGAGCCCTTTTGTCGTGTCGGGAGTGTTGACAAAATCGCCCACTTTTGTATCAGAGCAATTATCTTCTAATCTCGAAGTTTATTTTAGGGAAGCCCCTTCCCCTTCCCCATCGTCCTGTCCGTTCTTCTGATGACTTGATCACAAATACTGTCGTCAACGCGAGACCTATCGGCCAAGCCCACAGCATAATTGTATAGCACGCGCGTCCCTCTTCCTACACCGCCACGATGTCATGCATGGTCGCGGTCAGCAGCCTTTTTCGCACCCATATAGTACGCACGCCCTTTTATTCAAACCCTTACCTAGTGTCGTCTGGTTGATGACAGGGACCTTTTTCATGTTGGGATGTCAAACCCTTGCGCAAAAAAAGTCTCCACATGTAGTAACTGACAAAATCCCAGTCCTAGCTCTCTAAATGACATAAAAATATAGATGAATGTGAGCATGAGGCGTCAGTAAACCAATAAAAAAACACGGACCATATGCCGAGAGGCGTATGTGTGCGGGAAGATTGAAAATTGAGCGGAGGATCACTGATTACTGTAGAGCACCTTTGTGAAACAAGTCGTGCGGTTCACCACACTGATGGGGTATTAAGTTAGAGGAAGGAACGGTCGAGAGTTCATAAGCGGAGAGTTCAGGGCTAGCGAGAGAGTAAGGGCAAAAAATCGTTGGGTGTCATACAACACACGAGAGTAAGGACGGAGTGATCCAGGAGCCAAAAAACATCATCCAGTCCAACAAGCATTGCAATAGTCGGACAACACCAGACAGAGACGGCAGGCACACTTACAGGGACAGGATAACTGTTATCGCTCGAGCGTCCAACTAAGGATCGATCCATCAACGGTCGAAGTTAGTACCCAGCTGCCTCGTTTTCCATTCTAGGTTGTCGCGGTGCAGTACCAGATGGTAGGCTGAACGATGACCTTGAATACCGGCTCTGAAGGCCTTGTGACTGTGGCGTTGGCCGTCGTCTCGCAACTCTCCGCACGCCATCCGGACCGGGTACTAAGCCATTATGCGACAAGCTCACCCTACGCGATTGCCGTTGAGTGGGTATATGCGGTGGAACTTCGGAAGCTCAGAATGGGTTTTGTGTCTTGTCCGGGAACTGACTTGAAACGGTAAGGACCCCGCCATTGGTTCAAGCTACACGTGCTGTCGAACTGGGGGTAGCGCGACACATTGGTTTCAGAGTATACGTCGCTGTATTTGGGGTGCAAACCACGCGCTGGTTGGAAATAGAGCTCATGCCGGAAGCGTGCGCGAGTGTCCTGCAGGTAGACAACGGAGCAGGGAGCACCCATGGGCCATTACTGTCGTGCCGTTGCCTTGCACCGTAAGGCACTGAGGGTGAGGGCTCCGAAGTGGGCGAATCAGGACCCCCGTTTGAAGGTGCATGATTGACGTCGGATGTTGAAGCCAACCAATATCTGTCACTATTCGCACGACCATCAGCCGGTTTCCCCGTCGACCGGACGTGTCCTCACCTCTTGTCTAGCGTCGAGTCATGCAACTGCAAACTATTCTTCCAGCGACGTTCCCGCTCAAATTCGCTTCGTAGGGATATGGGAGGAATAGACCTTACCACCACCATTGTAGCCACAATCCGACGTGTTTGACACCAGGAAGGGTCGTCCAAATGCCAGAACGCACAGGTAGGGAGAAGACCGTCTCATACCGGAAGAGGGAGGCGATCAATCCGGGGGAAGCAATCTTGCGTGACGTGACGACGATTAGAGGGCCAGGAAGACTGAGGACAGACGGTAACAGGATGAGCGGAAGGGTCGCACTGGCCATTGGGAATGATAGAGATGATGATAAGGCGGGGCATGAAATTGATAGCAGCCGGTAAAATCAGCGTACCCATCAACTCTATTCCGACGACAAACTGCATCGAGAAGTAGAATGTTCCACAGAGATCACGGACAGCAGCAAGCTCTAACAGGTTGTGAGCGGTCGAATTGATCCAACGGGGACGCTGCGACAAGAGAACGCGGAAGGGACCAGGAACGGTGGCCTTGTAAATCGTTTGTGGCCAGAGCATGTACTTCGTCAAGGGAAGGCCTTGAACAATAGGGTAGTAAGGTTCTGATCTTCACCAAGGAGTCACATATTCTTCTTTGCGAAGCACGTCCAACATGTTTTCTGTGCAGTGCTCCACGATGTCTAGGTTGGCCGAGACAGGAACCTGATAACCAGTGTCGCCTTTGGGAGCTGTAATCCTGTACATGTTGAAATAACTCGTTAGACAAGTAACACCATCATTGGACGTCATGGGCCTTGAACGCCTTAGTCGAATAGTGTGTGAGATGTAATGCTCGAAGGCTCGATGCACGAATGTTAGTAAGCGCAAACATGGATGCAACACCCGCTCACCTTGTATCACGGTAACGAAGTTATCGGTTTTGGCCCGCAGTTTGAACATCCACAACAATGCACGAAACTAGCATGCGCGTCAACAAGTCAGGAAATACTCAGTGCACCAGCCCATACAAGTCTGGAGTGGTGTCTGCTGCCCTCGACAACGAGTTGAAGAACTTGTACCCGGATGTCGCGATATGTTCGTGGAACATGACTTTGCGAAGGAATTCTATTGGAACGATTGAGAATCACGTTTACCACGCTTCCCAGGCATCGGGCCTGTTCCCTAGAGCAGGTTGCCAACTTTGGTGACAACTTGAAATAATTGGGGCGCGTTGTGCTTTGTATATTCGACTACGGTATGCATCATAGCCATGTAAACCAGCGTGGAGCTTGAAAGCTTGAAAGCTTGACCGTTCGTGATAGCGACAAGTACTGCTAGTAGGAGTGGCTGGTTATGGAATTGTTCCGTGGGAAAAGGTTTTGAGGCGTTCTGAGAATCATCCAATCATCTCGATTATCCTTCTCTGACTTCCATAGCGAATCCTATTCGCCCCCTGCTGGTCAAGCACACAAAGTCTCCAGACTTGTTCTTTTGCGCACAGAACGCACGGAATCCAACATGCTTCAACGCTCTTCGACCAGGTCATCCATGCCTTAACCAACCGTTCCGTCGCCGACTCCGGACATCGTTCAATCCCGAGAGACACAGGGACTGTTTCTTCTGTTGCACGGACGTCTTTCCCTCATCTCCATTCGATTCCCGAATTCCCTTCGGCCGGGGGGGACAACATCGCCCCCGCTCTACCGCACGTACCTCGGCGTTCAAAGCCTCCGAGGGTCGCCCACAGCCTCCGTCCACTCCGCTCGTATCTACCGGGTGTTCCCCAACGTCGAGTCAAATTGTATCGCACATTGATTGATGCCCCAACGTCCTTTTACAAGCAACGGGGTCCGGAGTGTGCGCATCACGGACGAGCAGAGAACGGGAGAACGGGGACAGAGCAACCACGGCTGCGATTAATGTCGGTTTCACATTCTTGTCTGGTTTTATTGTTTTGATCAAGTAAATATTTTAGCCTGGCAAAATCGTCCATGGCCGGAGAAGAATGGGGGGCAGCTCGAATATCGGGTTTGGAAGTGGTGGTTCTACTTTGCCGAAGGAAGCGGTGGGAGCGTGTACGGCGGAGAGAGTAGGGGAGCGTGGCGTGGCATGGCGCCGATGGGCATGATGGGGGTACTCATGCCACTCAATCAATGGGCAAGAAGCTCTGTTGCCTTCCTGAGCGTCACTGCCTCGGTCTATGGTGGCATCCACAGCTCGCAGAGAACTCGGAGGTGCTGCAGGCTGGGGCGCGCGAGGTGTCTACGGGGACTCGTTTGGGCCTTCGTCCTCCCGCCCAAAGCACACGACGAACGGTGATCCTAATCGCGCTCGGGAACTCAAGACCCCGCTCTCGGACAGGCATCACACCTTCGTCAACATCGTTAGGACAGTCTACAAGAGTGGCCGGGAAAAGCCTGGTACAGAGCCGGATGGGACCACTGTCAAGTTGGGAGAGTACCCGGCCATACCTCATCTTCACCTTACGCGGATTATCTCCGTGTCTTCTCGCTCTCTGTATCTTGATTCTCGTGGACCGACACCTCATTCGTAACGCGTGCATCGATGCCGCAACGACGCTCACCACACTCGCTCGTTTAATGATGATCCTATTTTTCGTAAGCACTGTCGAGGGAAGGTCACCTGAAACCCCCAGCGACGCCAACAAAAGGCGACCCTACACGCAAAAATTGCACGAACGGGCATTTCATGATCGGTACCACGCTCGCACGCCCACGCATCCCCCCGCAATAGACCCATGCTCGCACGCCCACAGCTCCGACCTCGTACTACTCGTTTAGATGTTTACAATACAGATGTATTCATGCTAAATGTACATGTTTTAATTGCTCTTCGAGTCACTGATCTGGGCTTCTGACAACTGGCAAAAAAAAGAACATAACATACAACGAACGTAATTTTTCGTGATGCCTTACTCCCCCTCACTTTCCATTATCTCTACATCGGACTCCTCCAGCACTGGATCAGTCTCATCGTCGTATCTCTAACGACTAAATCAGAAGACCGTTGATAAACCAATCAAATGACATACGTTGTATATGACGCCATTCTGCACTGGGTCTACCACTGACCATGCAACGTGTACATGTGCGTTCCTCGGGAAGCGTAGCTGACCAGCCCAATGCTCTGCGACTGCCTTAATTTGAGCCTCTCCTGCTCCGACAAACACTACTCTCCAAGGAACGTTCTTCACATTGGCCGGCAAACTGTTTCGTAGTTTCCGCAAACCTGGCATGGGCGAACTATGATCTGCACAGATGGTTACTTGAAATGCGTAAATCGCCGTCTCAAGCACAAGAGCTCCGTCGATGCCAGGGAAATTGGAGCGTGAGGGTCGCCAATAATATGGTGGTGCGAGGATCTTTAGTGTGCTCTGAGAAGGAGCGGGATTTTTTATCCCACGTAGTACAGTAGGCAGTTGCACTATGTCGCCGTCGGAGTCCTGTACAAGCCATTGACACCCTATCGTCCTTTCTGAGTAAACCAGGCTATGGAACCAGGATTCATATATGAATCTAGCAGCCTGACGAGTCTCTGCTACTGCACTCAGAGCCTCATAGAATCGCATCTTGATGTCATTGCTTTGCCCCTGGAGCCCTTCCGCTAGGTACTCACAGATGGTTCGTGTTGGCACATGAATGGTGCAAGACCCACGATCAATTTCCCCTGTATCATACTTCTTCGGCCGAATGAAATAAAATAAGGCTGGGCCATCAGCATCCGGGAGTGACATTCCACCTGCCATCCAGATACCTTCCTGGACAGCTTTTCGGCAGCCCACACGGTACTGATCCTCAAAATTCGGATGCTTGAGATGTCGTAGCAATATCCGAGGGACCGGGCCCCATTTTCCGGCAAGAGCAAGGAATTCCTGGACATTTTTCCCCAACAGGGCGCTGGACATCTTGTCAGGTCTTGCAGTAATATAATGTGTACTACCACTTACGCAAGGTTCTCAAGCTCCTCCTTGGTCCAAAGGTCCATATAGTAGCGCCAAGCATCCATTTGCTTGGTCCATTCCTTCCATCGTGATTCCTTGGGTGAGGTAGTCTGAATGATTCGAACCATATCCGGGTCGCTCATGAAGATCCCAGCAGGCCGTTCAACCATCGCGTTGGAATCACAGAGGGCCCACACAAGACGAGATTCGTAGAGTGGGGCCGAATGAGTGATAGAGTGAATAGCAACATCCGAGTTGTCAAAGAATAGGTAGAATGGGTCACCATTCAGTAGCTGCATTGCAACTGGTTGTTTCTGGCCAAGAAAGCGGACGAGTGCATATAAGAGGAAGAATGTTTTTCCTGTCGGCATGGAACATGTTCAAGTTCAAACCAACGCATTTGTCTGAGACTTACCGATTCCAGGCTGTCCAATAACACAAACCCCACATTGGTACTGTGGATCTGTTGCCAGTGTTGCCAGCGCAGTACGATACTCGTTTCTCAGAAGGATCTTGTCGTGTCGCAAAATCCCTGAAGTAATGTTCCGAAAGACCTTGAAAAACCGGCCAAAGTCAATGAATTCGGCACCCCCAGGAAGCTGTTTCAAGAGGGCCTCGGGTTGACCCCAAACTGTACTAGTAAAGTCCTTCAAGTCACGTAGGTGACCTCCTGAGAGAGGTGGTTCTGCCATCAGATATAGGAGTGGCGAGAATTCACAGTGGCATTGTGGGGAAAGTGGATTCGTGTGAAAAATCCAGACTATCGGGGCGTCGACTGCCAAGGCCTCGAAACCATCTAATATCTGTCACTGTTCGCACGGCCATCAGTCAGTTTCCTCATCGACCGGACGTGTCCTCACCTCTTGTCTAGCGTCGAGTCATGCGCCTGCAAACCATTCTTCCAGCGACGTTCCCGCTCGAATTGTAGCAATTGGGAGGAATCGACTCCACCCCTATCACTGTGATCACCACCCTTGTAGCCACCACCCGACGTGTTTGACACCAGGAAAAGTCGCCCAAGTGCCAGAACGCACAGGCAGGGAGAAGACCGTTCCATACTGGAAGAGAGAGGCGATAAACAATCATCTATCTTCGTCGAGGGAAGGTCCTGAGCAATAGGGTAGTAAGGTTGTTCTTCACCAAGGAGAAGCAGATTCTTCTTGTAAAACGTGTCGACCGCGTTTTCTGTGTTATGCCCTACGATGTCTGGGACTCTGGGCTGGCCAAGACAGTGACTCGGACTCTGGCGGAACAAATTGGCAACGACCGGACGCGTTGTGTTTGTTGCTTTGAGAAGTCATCTACGATGGCTGAGATGAGTACATGGCTGGTGTACTTCTCCGTACTGACAGGCTCCTCGTAAGTGGTCCTTCTCAGTTGGCGTCCACAATTCATCGCTTGCGGCTCCATGCAATCTGCCCATACCTCCGCTAAACGATTCGAATCACCCAATTACCCAGACTCCCCCAGCAGACTATCTCCCCCTGATGCCCGTGGCGGATTGTTCGCCCCCTGTTAGTCAAGCATGCAAAATTCTCCCCGCTTATTCTCTTGGGCCAGAGAACGTACAAATCCAGACCGTCCCAACGCTGTTCGACCATGTCATTCGTACCCTCACTAATCCTTCCTCGTCGATGACTCATCGTCGTTCAATCCAAAGTCCTCCCGCCATGCCCTCTCACCACTTTCCCAGAACAGTCCCCTTCATGATTGTATTCACTCCTTGCACTACCCCACCCACGGTCAAGGGGCAATAGTGTTGCGGCGGATCCTTCCCAAAGGGTGTAAGTTGCAGCATTCGGGGAGCACAAGTTCACAGCCATGCGAGTTACCCCGTTCCTGCATTCCGCCCTCCAGTTACTACGGCTGCGCGTTGATAGCCAGGGTAGGAAACGCGCATTGACTTTTGCTGTCGTCCAGGGCATTGGTCGTCCACAGCCGAATAAGGACTCCGCTGCTCTCCCGATGCCAAGCTTTCTGTCCCAAGAAGACGAAGAGGCTGATAGTGATGGTGGGCGCGTCCCGAAATCTGGTCGGAAACGGACATTAATACGCTATGGCGACAGGACTCGCGCACGTCCCACTGCTGGGCATCATTCTATACATAAATTTATTCATCAAATGTCACACTTGACAGCGTATCAGTCAGATTAGGCACCATTTACTCGCCCAAGAGCTTCTATTTCGACTGGTGCGTTGACACCTAGGACACCAATACTGGTAGCGGCCAACTCATCTTCACATGGTAAGGCGCCACCCCCTCGCGCTAGAGCCAGGCTTATGATGATTATTGTGCCCTTTTGGTCTCGCGGTCATCAATCTAGCACAATCTACACAGTCATCATGCAAACGAAAAAACGACACTGACCAGTCGATTGACCCTTCGGCTGTCGACTCCGAAACATGTGTTTCGTCTAATTTGGTCGGGCCACGGCATCCTGAGAGCTCGGCCTCACTCCGGTAGTCGGCCTTGGATGTTTGCAAAGCCTATCCATAACTAGTGGGCCACCACTGCCGACGCCTACCTTACGAGGTGAGGACTGAGTGAGAAACTTTCATACGACGTGCGGGGAACAAGACGTTAAGAAGGGCCAACTGTTTTCTGTTCTAGCGGTGCTCGCGTTCTCTTCAACACACCTCCATCTGCGAGTAGGCAGAGATGCTATGCCAGTAACAACCCCGCATTTACGGTGGATCGCCGCAGCTCTAGCGGAGATGTGCCCGCCAAGGGACCTGACAACGATGAGGATCTTTTGAATAGCATTCGGTTAGTCGGCGCCGGATAAAGTACTAGATGGACCCCGCGAGTCCTCGAAGTCATCGGTCAAGTCACCCTCTGCCCGCATTGAACCTATTCCCGTCTGGGAACGTGAACATCCCACGTCAGGACCGCTTTCACCGGCTTCGCAAACCCAGTTGAATGTCTCCTCTCCTCAGTATGAAATAGATGCTCGACAACGTGCGTCGGCGATGATGAACCACCCTGCTCCTGTTTCTTCCGCTGCACGGAGTCCTCTCACATTCCGCATATCCCTCTTATTCATTCGATCCTTGACTCCCCTTTGGTCAAGGGGGGACAACAAGCCTGATCGCCCCCGCTCCACCCCACGTACTTCCCGTGGTTTTAGCTTGGAAAAATCGTCCGTGGCCCTACGCCCCTGGTGCATGATGACTCTGACTCTGACGTGAGGTTGCGTGAACGTAATCCAATGATCAAGGTGACGACGGAAAACGGTGTCCATGGATGGTGCTACCAGGATTGGCAGCTTGGCTGCAGCCAATGGCCAGTTGATGACCCTACAAAGTGCAAGGAGCAAGACATTGAGAAGGATCAACCATTTTCTATTCTAGCGGTGCTCACGCTCTTTACGGTGGATGGTCGCAGATCTAACGGCGACGTGCCCACCAAGGGACATGGCAGCGGACGGACCCTGCGCGTCTTCGAAGCCATCGGTCAAGGCATCCTCTGACCGCATTGTACCTATCCCTATCTGTGAATGTGAACATCCCACATCGTTTACCGCTCTTCCGACCTCAAGACAAACTACCGCCGAAACGTCGGGACCGGCATCGCAAACCCAGTTGAGTGCCACCGCTCGACAACATGCGTCGACGATAATTAACCACCCTGCTCAGATGACAAGTGGGAAGCAGTGTCTGTTTCTCCCGCCGCACGGAGTCCCTCTCGCATTCTGCCTGTCCCTCGTATCCATTCGGTACCTGGCTCCCTGTCGGTCAGGGAAGACAACAAGCCTGGCCCCCCTCACTCTACCCCATGTGCCAAGCGGTCAACGTCTCTGAGGGTCGCTCGAAGCCTCCGTTCACTATGGTTGTATCTGCCGTATACTCCTTGACGCTCGGTTGGGCTTTCACCCTCCGCCCAAACTACACGATGAATGGCGTTCCTGATAGCGCTGTGAGTGTGCATGGCGGGTGCTTAAGGCCCGCTCTCGGACAGGCATCACGCCTTCGTCGACATCGTCAGGACAGCCTACAAGAGCAGCCGGGAAAAGCCTGGCAGAGATGGATGGCACCACTGTCAAGCTGGAAGAGTACCCGGTAATGTCTCATCTTTACCTTACGCGGATCATCCCCATGCCTTCACTCGCTATCTGCATCTTGATTCTCGTGGACCGACACCTCATTTGTAACGTGTGCACTTTCTTGTATCCTCATCGCCTTGTCTCGCTTCCTTTCTCTTCCCTTATTTTTTTCAATGTGATGTTCCCCCTCCCATTTCAGCTTCATCACGATCCTGGCACGTTTTTAGCATCCTCTGAGATGCACTCTCGTTCGTCTGGCGCGATCACACACATTCTTTTTTTTAATACCTCCAACTCTCCCTCGCCCTCGATTTAGATCGAGTTTGCATGATTTCATTCGTTCTTCTGTCGTCTCCCAGCACCATGTCCATCGTTCTTTTCCTTTTGCAGGCGAGGAATGTAAGGTTGACAAGCATTTTAGTTGGGCGCGTTCTCGAGGGGCATTGGGCAGACGAATGTCTCAATAGTTGCGTTGTAGGACGACGAACCTGTCATTTTCTACGTTTGCAACAGCTCTAATCCGTCAGACATTGTCTTCAAATCCTAACCTGCACGTGCATCTAAACTTGACCGGCGACCCTGGAGTAAGTATCCCACTGAGCTTAATCATGTACCAGTTTATCACGATCGAATGCTGCGAGGTGACACGAACTTGGCAAACTGTATAGTCAACGTACACACGCTCCCAATTCAACGTGGCATTTATATGCATTGCTTTCGATACCTGGATCAATCCGTCCCATCATGTGTACCTGAGCGGAAACACAACAACCACGCGGGAAACGTGATCGCAAGGGTAGCGTTGCCTGCTTCTTGCTGATGCTGAGCCACTGTAAGTCTAAAGATGTAGCTGACAGAAACGTAACGCGAACCGCTACATGAACGCCCGGATCCAAGAGTTGCAACGGGTAGTTTGTTTGTTGCGCCTAATAGGACATGAGCGATCGTGACGAGATCTGCAACAAAAGAAAAAGTCATACTACGTCCGCTGGTCTTGCATCCACAGTGCCTTGTCCGCCACTGGAAGCACCTTGGTTCAGACGCTTGGGGGCAGTAGTCTTGCCATGCGACTTTTTCTGCAACGCCAAATGAGTCCATGCAATACAATGCCGAGGAACAACGAACTTGTTTTTTAACAACGGGTTTTGCTACCGCTCGCTAAGAGGATATGTTAGATGCGTCGCATCCGTTCGTCCATCAAAGAATGCTCACTTTCTGACGTTGGCCTGCCGCCATCCTCGAAGGTCCCTTGTTCATGCCATCCATTCTTGCTAGTGAGGGGGAAGGAGGTCGACCACCGGAAGCCTGGCGTGACTCTCCAGAACGCCGGTCAGGCTTATATGGAGCTGGGTCCCTAGTCTTTCGTTGCAGCAACCTTTTAAGTATCGAACGGCCCTGGGACGACTCGGCAGCATCAAAGTTTTCTCCTGGGCGTGTCTCCGGATGGGACGTCACTGGTGGGGCACCTGACGAGTCCCGCGGGGGTACCTCCTCTCCCTGGTGATTAGCAGAGGAAGCCGGGGAAGGTGGCTTCAGCAGCATCAGCACGGGAGTAAGAAAAGAAAGGAGTGAACACCAACTTCGTCAAAGTCAAATTCGGGACCAGGCGCGCTTGACGGCAGCTCGACCTATGCCAACGTGAGAACTCACTCCAAGCCGGAATGAACAAACAGTACCTCGAGGATATCACCATCGTCATCTTCATTGTGTCCCTCGGACTTGGGTGGATTGGATTTGCCAGGTTCATCCTGGTTGATGCACACGATGGAGTGAGCGCAACTCTTTCGGTAACAGAACGACTAACACCTACTAGATTCGAGTCGTTGTCGTCGCCACCGTCTTGTCCTTCCTTGCGAGTAGATACCTACACAATGTGTCAGCATAGAAGACCGAAGAGAGCTTATCAGCACAAATACTCACATGGAATGGACCATACGAGTCCGGGAGAGTCTTGCCGAGATCATGAATGATGACTTTCCCGTCATATCGTCCCGTTGCGAGATAGCTACTGTTCGGCGAAATGGCAATCGGCCGTATCTTGTTGCTATCCTCGATGACAGGACCAATCTGACTGAGTGTCGACGTGTCCAGGAACTGGACTCTGGACTGGTCTGTGATAGTAGTAATGAACTTTCCATTGGCGGCAAGAGCGATAGAGTGAATGTAATTGTTGCCGTAATGGAGAATCGACGATTCAGCAAGTTGGGACCCGGTAGAGACACTGAAAGATCTGATTGTCTTTTCGTCAGATGCGGCAAATATTTGCTCGTTGTCACCTGACCATGCAAGTGGAGTGGTTGCGGCGACGTCTGGTGTAGTAGTCTTGATGTTGATCAGCTCGTCACCGTTATGACTGTCGAAGATGCAGATGCCGGACCCATAACATGCAGTGGCAATGTGGTCGCCATTAGGGGAGAATTTGATTCCAGTGACAGCAGCGTCCAGTTCGAGCGGGCCAATGAGCCTCTCCCCGCTTGCAATGCTCCAAATACTTGCTTCCTTTTTGTTAGTCCCAGTGGCGAACCTGGTCGAATCAGAGGAGACGTCGACTGCCCACACTGCGTTTCCACCCTCTACGTTGATGACCTTTTCGCGCAACTCTGCATCCCATACACTTGCCCCCATGCTATTCCCACACACCACCCACTTGTAATCCCTCGAAACAGAAATGGCGTACAACGCTAGCATTCCCGTCTGCTTTCCGATCATTTGACCATCTGCAAGTTGCCATCGTCGAATCCCATTGTTACCCCCGCCCAATAGATGCTTTCCGTCAGGGTGGAAGACGACTGCGTATACCGTTCCTGAGCCACCGGTGTCAAGTACCATTGTTTGGTCTTACTGAATTGTCAGCATTGCACAATTACTCCTTGGAACTGCTGCGCACCGGTATTCGTCGATGACATCTTCACTGATAGTACACAATTGTCGGTGTCGAAATGCCAAGGAACAAGGTATTTCGAGTTACTCGTGGGGCACAAAGTTGCTCAATAAATCTTTATTCTCTATATGGTCTTCACGCGGTGCCTCGCGTCTTTGGCGCTCATTTTTACTCGCCAGTTAGGTGACCTCGTTGCGATGGCCAGACAAGCAGTCAGCGTCGGGAATCCTTCCATCGTTTCCAAGGGCAGTCTGCCATTTCTCGTTGTCCCTCAGTTATGGGATTCGGTTCAAGACAAGACTCACGACATCTCGGGCACCAAACATGCAATGCATATCCCAGCACATTGTCGAGAACGACGCGCTCAAACTCCAGGCAAACGTTGTTCATAAAACGGGAGACGACCCCACGTCCGCGCGCCCATTCAAACCATATCACAGTCACATGCATGAGTGACCTAGGCGTGCTCGCCCATCCTGTACGTCTCTTCGGAGCCCTTTTGTCGTTTCGGGAGTGGGTAAAATCGTCGACAAAACCGCTCCCCCTTTGTATAACTTTTAATCTCACGGTTTTAGAGAAACTACCCTTCCCATTGTCTTGTCCATTCTTCTGATAACCTGATCACACTGGCTAAACGCAAGGCTCATTGACCAATGTTCGGATTCCCCTAATGGTATAACACATGCATCCTTTTCTTTCCTCCCATTCGATCGCTTACATGTACAGCTTTTCAGTATCAAAACCTCCCTGTCAAATTTCAGCACTCGGCATTCCCCTCGATCGTTTCAAGAAACCAAAACCATGACAGATGGGCCCCCGTGACATCTGGTTTACGACAAGGACCTTTTTTATATCGGGCGCAAAAAAAAAGTCTCCATATCTAGCTACTTACAAAATCCCAGTCCTAGCTCTCTAAATGACAATGACGCAAAAATATAGATGAATATGAGCAGTAAAATAAAATTGAGTGCGGGACCGTTGATTACTGGAAGAACACCCTTATGAAACAAGTCGTGTGGTTCACCACTCCGAGTGGGGTACTAAATTAGAGAAGGAAGGATCGGGAGTTAGTAAACAAGGTCCAGGGCTAGCGAGGATAGAACGGGCAAAAAAAATCTTTGGGTTAAGTACCCAGTCTCGTACCCCATTCTGGGTTGTCGCGGTGCTGCAACAGATAGTAGGCTGAACGTCGTCGGTGGCCTTGAATACCGGCTCTGAGGGCTTTGTGACTGTGACATTGGCCGTCTCGCCGTCGGTCTTGCAGCTCTCTGCACGCCGTCCGGACCAGGTATTGGGCCATTGTTCGACAAGCTCACCCCACACGATTGTCGTTGAGCGGGTATATGCGGTGTAAACTCTTCCGGCTCCATTATATATCCACTATACTGATCATCATAAGCGAGATTGCGCTACGGAAGCTCGGGACGGGTCTTGTGTCTCGCCTGGATACCGACTTGGGGTGGTCATGTTCCGAAGGACGCCACCATTGGTTCCAGCTGCACGCGCAACTTGGGCGTCAAACTGGGGGTAGTACATGCGTCCCAGAAGGTACGTCGCTGTATTGGTCTCGAGGGGCGGAGACCAAGTACTGATTGGAAATCGAGCCCATGCTGGAAGCGTGCGCGAATGTCCTGCCAGTAGACGATAGAGCGGGGAGCACCTGCTGTGTTCTCCGTCGAGGGGGGTCTTGAGCATTAGGGTAGTAAGGTACTGATCTTCACCACGGAGTCACATATTCTTGCATGTCGACCACGTTTTCTGCGTGATGTCTGGGTTGGCAAAGACAAGAACCCAGTGGCCAGTGTCACTTATAGCACCTCTCATCCGGTAGGTACACGCTGAAACAAGCCGGAAAACAAGTTACACCACCGAACATGGCCCAATTGAACACCTTGGTCAAATGGTGTGAGATGTCATACTCGAAGGCTTGACGCACGAATGTTAGTAAGCGCATACATGGATGCAATATTCCCTCACCTTGTACCATGGTAACGAAGTTATCGGTGTTGGCCCGCAGTTTGAACATCCACAACAATGCACAGACATGTCAGGAAATACTCGGAGCACTAGCCCATACAAGTCTGGAGTAAAGCCTGTTGCCCTCGACAACGAGTTGAAGAACATGTGCCCGAATGTCACGACATGTTTGTGGAACATAACTTTGTGAAGGAATTCCATCGGAACGATTGAGAATCACGTTTACCACGCTTTCCAGGCATCGGGCCTGGGTTGCCGACTTTGGTGACAACTTGAGAGTATCGGGACACGTTGTTGCCTCGTGTATTCGACTATGGTATGCATCATAGCCATGTAAACCAGCGTAGAGCTTGACAAGCTTGAGGAGTGGCTGGTTATGGAATTGTTCCGTGGGAAAAGGTTTTGAGGCGTTCTGAGAATCATCCAATCATCTCGACTATCCTTCTCTGACTTCCATAGCGAATCCTATTCGCCCCCTGCTGGTCAAGCACACAAACGTCTCCAGACTTGTTGCGCACAGAACGCACGGAATCCAACTCGCCTTAACGCTCTTCGACCATGTCATCCATACCCTAACCAGCCCTTCCGTCGCCGACTCCGGACATTGTTCAATCCCGAGAGACACAGGGACTGTTTCTTCTGTTGCACGGACGTCTTTCCCTTTTATCTATTCGATTCCCGGGTCCCCTTCGGTCAGGGGGGCCAACGAGCCTGATCGCCCCCGCTCTACTCCACGTACTTCCGTGCTCAATGCCTTCAAGGATCGCCTGGATCCTCCGTCCACTCCGCTCGTATCTGCCATGTGCTCCCCGGTGTCGGGTCAAATGGTATCGCACGGATTCCAGCCGTGACTGATTCCCCAACATCACGGACGAGGAGAGAACGGGAGAACGGAAACGGAGCAGCCACGGCTGCGATGAGTGTCGGTTTCACGTTCTTGTCTGGTTTTATTGTTTTGATCAGGTAAATATTTTAGCCTGGCAAAATCGTCCATGGCCGGAGAAGAATGGGGGGCAGCTCGAATATCGGGTTTGGAAGTGGTGGTTATACTCTGCTGGAGGAAGCGGTGGGAGCGTGTATGGCGTATGGGTGGCGTGGCGCCGATGGGCATGATGGGGGTATTCATGCTACTCAGTCAATGGGCAAGAAGCTCTGTTGCCTTCCTGAACGTCACTGCCTCGGTCTATGGTGGCATCCACAGCTCGCAGAGAACTCGGAGGTGCTGCAGGCTGGGGCGCGCGAGGTGTCCACGGAGACTCGTTTGGGCCTTCGTCCTCCCGCTCAAGGTACACGACGAACGATGTTCCTAATCGCGCTGCGAGTGCGCATGTCGGGAACTCAAGACCCCGCTCTCGGACAGGCGTCATACCTTCGTCAACATCGTCAGGACAATCTACAAGAGTGGCCGGGAAAAGCCTGGTACAGAGCCGGGTGGGACCACTGTCAAGCTGGGAGAGTACCCGGTCATACCTCATCTTCAGCTTACGCGGACCATCTCCATGTTTTCTCGCTCTCTGTATCTTGATTCTCGTGGACCAAGACCTCATTCGTAACGCGTACATTGATGCCGCAACGACGCTCACCACACTTGCTCGTTTAATGATGATCCTATTTTTGTAAGCATTATTTTGCACCCCTTTTTTATATCCTTAGCCTATCGCCTTGTCTCGCTTCCTCTCAATCTGCTATTCTCTTTTCCCATTTCAGCTTCATTACGATCCTGGCACGTTTTTAGCACCCTCTGAGACGCCCCTTCGTTCGTTTGACGCAACCATACACATTCTTTTTTTTAATACCCTCAACTCTCCCTCGTCCTCGATTTAGTTCGAGTTTGGATCACTCCATTCGTTCTCTTGTCGTCCCTCGGCACTACATCCGTGTTTCTTTTCTTTATGCGGACGAGGAATGTAAGGTTGACGACCATATTAGTTAGATACGTCCCCGAGGGGAACAGGCAGACAAATGACTTGATCGTCGCGCTGTAGTGCAAGGTTTGCACGTGGATGACGAAGCTGTCATTCTCGAGGTTTGCAACGACTTTAATTCATCAGACATTGTCCTCCAATCCCAACCTGCGTGTGTATCTAAGCTTTACCTGCGACCCTGGAGTGAATATCCCACTGAGCTTACAGTAATCATGCACTCGTTTTTCTGGTTCAGATGGTTCAGATATCTGGATCAATCCGTCCTATCATGTGTACCCGAGCGAAAACAAAACAACCACGCGGGAAACGTGATCGCAAGGGTAGCGTTGCCTGCTTCTTGCTGACGCTGAGCCACTGTAAGTCTAAAGATGTAGCTGACAAACGGAACGCGCACCGCTACAAGGACGCCCGGGTCCAAGAGTTGTGACGGATAGTTTGCTTGTTGCGTGAGCGATCGTGACGAGGTCTGCAACAAAAGAAAAGGTCATACTACGTTCGCTGGTCTTGCATCCACAGTACCTTGTCCGCCACTGGAAGTACCTTGGTTCAGACGCTTGGGGGCAGTAGTCTTGCCATGCGACTTATTCTGCAGCGTGAAATGAGTGACTGCAATACAATGCCGAGGAACAACGAACTTGTTTCTTAACAACGGGTTTTGCAACCGCTCGCTAAGAGGATATGTTAGACGAATCGCATCCGTTCGTCGATAAAGGAATGCTCACTTTCTGACGTTGACCTGCCGCCATCCTCGAAGGTCCCTCGTTCGTGTCATCCATTCTCGCTAGTGAGGGGGAAGGAGATCGACCACCGGCAGCCTGGCGCGACTTTCCAGAATGCCGATCAGACTTATGTGAAGCCGGATCGTTCTTAGTCTTTCGCCGCAGTAACCTTTTAAATATCGAACGGCCCTGGGACGACCCGGTAGCATCGACGTTTTCTCCTAGGCGTGCGTCTGGATGGGATGTCACTGGTGGGGCATCTGACGAGCAAGATAGAGCATAGGATGGGTCCTGCGGAGGTACCTCGCCCCCCCGGTGATTAACAGAGGAAGCCAAGGAAGGTGGCTTCAACAGGATCAACACGGGAACGACAAAAAAGAAGGAAACGCCAACCTCGTCAAAATTGAACTCAGGAGCCGACGCGTTTGGCGGTACCTCGATCTATGCCACCATGAGAACTCACTTCGAGCGGGAACGAATAAATAGTTACCTCAAGGAGATCGCCATCGTCGTCTTCAATGTGTCCCTCGTGGCTGCCGCCTTGTTCTTCCCCGCGAGTAGATACCTACAAAATGTGTCAGCATAGGAGACAAGATGGAGCCTACCTTACATGCCAGGACTATGATTGAAGGCACAATACTTACATGGAATGGACCATATGAGTCCGGGAGAATTTTGCCGAGATCATGGATGACAATTTTTCCATCGCGTCGTCCAGCCGCGAGATAGCTAGAGTTTTGGGAAATGGCAATCTACCGAATCTCTTTGCTGTCCTCAATGACTGGGCCAATCCAACCCAGTGTGAAGATGTCCAGGAATAAGATGGTTTGGTTTGCAATGGTAGCAACGAACTTTCCATTGGTGGTGGGTGTGATAGAGTAAACGTAATTTTTGTCGTCGTGGAAATTCGGCGATTCAGCAAGCTGAGACCCAGTAGAGGCACGAAACGATCTGATTCTCTTGTCTTCGAATGGGGCGAAAATTTGCTGGCCGTTGCCTGACCATGCAAGCAGAGTAGTTGCAACGAGGGTTGGTATACTGATGGTCTCGGACTTGATGTTGATCAGTTCGTCACCATTATGACAGTTGAAGATGCGGATGCTGGATGCATAACATGCGGTGGCGACGCGGTCGCCATCTGGGGAAAATTTGATTCTGCTGATGGAGTTGTCCAGTTTAAGCGGGCCAACGAGTCTCTTCCCGCTTGCGATGCTCCAAATACTCGCTTCGTTGTTGTAAGATGTCGCTGTGCATCGTCGCACAACCCTTCCAACATCGTTGTAATAC